>VZRE01004983.1:521272-556771 GCA_013396775.1 Cephalopterus ornatus
TTCGGGGTGGTGGGCTGGGGCTGCAGTGTGACCCCTGGTGACACTGGGCTGGGGGCCGCAGTGTGACCCCGAGGACAGCGGGCAAGGGAATGTGGTGTATCCCTTGGGATGGTGGGCTGGGGCCGCTGTGCCCCCCACCAAGTCAGAGGGTGTCCCTGGTGATGTCAGTCTGGGGGCTGTGTTTTGTGCCCTGGTGATGCTGGGCAGGGGTCCAGGGCATGTCCCCTGGGGTGCTGGGGCGGGCTCTGCGGTGTGTCCCAGGAGCACCAGTGATTGCTGTGCCCAGGGTGTGGGGGAGGCTGTGGGGCATAGCTGGGGCTGTGTGGGGGCCTGTGCCCAGGGCAGGGGGCTGGAGCTGTGCCAGGAGCAGGGGTCCTGCTCTGAGCGGGGTTCTGGGGTCCCCAAGGGGCAGCAGGTCGGGGGGAGACAGTTTCTGGAGGATATCACTATAAATGGCTGTGCTTGTTCTTGCCCCCCCCTTCCTCTTGGCCATGGCAGCACTTGGGTGTTCCAAAGCTCAGATCTTTAAGTCCTTCCTCACATCTGCTGTGTCCACATGTACTGTGCAGCACTGTGTGCTTGGCCACTTTGGACTGGGAACAAGCATCGAGCTCACAGCCTCCAAAAAGTGTGTGTGTGTTTGGTTATACTTCACAAATCAGCTTGTGTGGTGGGGCTGGGCATTCAGAGCTCCAGAAATGGCACCCCAGAGCTCCACGTTCCCCAGGGAGCTGCAGGATGGAGATGCTGAAGGCAGGGGCAGCACAGGATCCTCACTGTTTTCTCAGTGCTGGGCATCTCCCAAGTTTGAAAAGGCTTCAGACAACACCAGAGCTGTTTGGAAAAGCCGTAGTGTGATGC
The DNA here is from genome assembly GCA_013396775.1 of Cephalopterus ornatus. Taxonomy (NCBI): domain Eukaryota; kingdom Metazoa; phylum Chordata; class Aves; order Passeriformes; family Cotingidae; genus Cephalopterus; species Cephalopterus ornatus. The sequence continues at coordinate 522,134 of VZRE01004983.1, forward strand.
TGTTGTTGGTGTTTTCTTGCTTAAACATTCTCCTTGGGCCTCCCTTACTAGAACCCCGTTCTGTGTTTGCAGGGCCTCAGTGCTTGGCAGCAATGGCAAAGCCTCAGAGCAAGGATTCTGGACTGAAGGAGAAATTCAGGAACCTCCTGGGGCTGGGAACATCCCGGGGAAGTTCCAAGTCGTCGGAGGGCAAGCAGACAGAGTTTATCATCACCGCAGAAATACTCAAGGTGTGAGAAGTGAGCAGAGTAGGGGTAGGGAGAGTGCCTGGGTCACCTGAGCTGAGGGATCAGGAGGGCTTGCTCCTTCTCCTTGCACTTTGGCAGTCAGTCGCTCTTGGATCATTCCTTCTCCTGATCTCTCAACTCACTCTCTAGTGAAATGGATGTAAAAATCACCTACTTTGCAGCTCCAGCATTTCAGTTATCCAGTGTTTGAATATTTTGGAGATACTTGATAGGGTATTGTTGTCTCATATCAGGTTACAAGGTGTTTCCCTGTTCCCTTCTTTTCTGTACTCTGAGCCCAATGAAGTTTCTGTGGTGGCATTTTGCACAAGCTGGGAACTCTTTCTGTTTTATAAAAGCCTTCCAGCTCTGTGGAAAGTAAAAATAAAATAATTGATTCCAGTAATTGGTACAGCAAGTCTGTAAGTAGAATAGTTGGCACACAAGGAGGAAAACACAGAAAAGGAAGAAGGAGACCAGAATTCCTTCTCCCCTTGGAGAAAGGGGTGTTTCTAGGAGGATAAACTGTTGGCTTATTTCTCCATTCCTTTCCAGGAACTGAGCATAGAGTGTGGATTGAGTAACAGGATACGAGCAATCGGTCAGATTTGTGAAGTGGCAAAAACCAAAAAAATTGAAGAGGTAAGTTCCAGAGCAGGAGTTGAATTCCAGAGTAAGTAACTGAAGAGGTAAGTTCCAAGAGTATTGGAGGGATGGAAATTTAAGCAGCAGCTTTTAACGTATGGTGAGAGGCTCCTGTAGTTTAGAATGCCTTTCAAAATTGATAGTTCCGGGGGCTGGTTTTGACCATCCAAAGCTGTACAAGGAAATGAGTCTTGTCCAACCTACCGGCTCTGGAGCAGAGAGGATGGAGCTGATGGGCTTTCTGGACGGACTGGAGGGAGAATGCTGTCAATATTCAGGGCAGTTCATGGAAGATGATGTTAAGAGGGGTTTTCTATCTCCTTCTGGCTGCTAATAAGCAGCCTCAAATTGTTTTTGAACTCATCTTGTAGTTGGGTGAAGGTTTCTGCACAAATGTTCACACTGAAGTGAGTGAATGAGGAACTTCAGTTCCTGGGGTGCAACTTGTCACATGGGAGGGGATTTGGTGTCTCCTGCGCTTCATCCCTGGATTCATTCATTGCCGTAATTAATGACTGACCTGCTGGCCAAAGATCCCAGGAAAAGCTGAGCTTTCCTGCTGTGTCCTGTGTTTGCAGCACGCAGTGGAAGCGATCTGGAAGGTGGTGGCTGACATGCTGCAGCCGGAGCGTCCGGCCGAAGCCAGGCACGCTGTGCTTCACCTGCTGAAGTCGATCGTTCAAGGACAGGTGAAAACAACCAGACTGTGGAAGAAACGCTGGCCTAAAGTGGGGTTTGTGCAGAGGAGGAACGGGAAAAAATACCGGGTGTCTCTTTTCTACAAAATTTTTGTATTTCTTGTTTTGGTTGTGCTTCGTAAATGGGAAGAGGAAGTGTTTTAATTTAAGTCTTGGTTTGACCTCATAGCAGAACTTTTTGTACAACTCATAGAAAGCTTTTCTGGTTTGGGGCAACATTCTTGAAAAAGAGGAAATCATTTGGGTTGAGTTCAGCATAATTCAGCAAATTTTACATGGTTTCTGCCCAGACCTTCTAGTTCCAGTCTGCAGCTGGTTTTGATGTTTCAGCATGTCAGGTATCCAAGAGGTTCTGGGTGAGACACTTTCCTAGCCTGGCCAAGTTCAGCATACTGTGAATTCTTCAGATTTCACAATGTGCTGCACAAACATGAGGCTGGATTAGCTTAAAATTGTAGTTTTCAGCGTTCTGAAAAAGCGGGGGTAGATGCTTATGAAAAGAGTAGGTGTGGGTTCAGTAAAAAAATATAATTTCAAGCATGAAGAATGCTGATGTAAACCTTGATAATATCCAGGCCTTAACCCCCTCCCTTTTTTTCTTTAAAGGGCGAGAGATTAGGGATCCTCAGAGCCCACTTTTTTAAGGTTATCAAGGACTATCCCTCCAACGAAGACTTGCATGAGCGACTCGAAGTGTTCAAGGCTCTGACGGAGAATGGACGATACATCACCTACTTAGAAGAAGAGTTGGGTGTGTATTGTCCCTCCCCCTCCTCAGTTTGGGGGGAATAAGTCAGGGGACAGACATCCAGTGACAAGACAAAAAGGCAGTGATATCATTTCTGGGCAGAAAGCGTGTTGTAACAGGCTTTCTTTCTTCCTTCAGCTGATTTCGTCCTACAGTGGATGGATGTTGGTTTGACTTCTGAGTTCCTCCTGGTTTTAGTGAACCTGGTGAAATTCAATAGCTGCTATCTGGAAGACTATGTAGCTGACATGGTCCAGTAAGTTGTTTTTTTTCAACTTGCATATGCTTATTCTTAATAAACGATAGGAAAAAGTTGCAGATGAGCGTCAAGAATTTTTTTCATCCAATTTGGATTTGTTTCATTCCAGGCCATACTTGACATTTCTGACAAATACTTGATTTTCAGTTCTTCCAGTGTCCAGATCTGTTTTAGTGTAGCTAAATGTGCTTTTCCTATTTCGTGGGGCAGACCTGGTTGCATTGCTTAGTCTCACAAAGGGCCTGTGCTGTTGCATTAGTACAGACCTGCTGAGTTGCATTTAAAAGCCACTTTATAAAGAGGTTTTAGTGCTCAGTGTCTCAGAGAGTGTTACCAACATTGCCACAGGAAGGGGAATGATGAGTGAAATAACATGGCAATTAACCTGTCTGTTTTGGCTCTTTGTAATTTACCTAAAATCGTATGAAGCAAGCAATTAAAATTAAATGTTCTTTCCTAACAGCAAGATCTGCCTCTTGTGCATTCAGACTTCATCATCTGTGGACATAGAGGTCAGTGGTTTGTGTCTCTTTTTGTACTTGGGAATTCTCTGAGATTCTTTGTGGCTTCTACAAACAAAATCAGATCAGACTCTTGGTTTATTCTCATCTTTCAAGAGAGCTGACACAACATTTTAATATTTGTAAGCCATTGGCTCTCACACACCAATAATAATTTTATTTATTTTAAACCAAACAGAGCATTGATCAATTTGATAAGTGAATCAATTTTTCAACAGCTTGTTAAAAAGGAAAAAAACCAACAAAATACCTTCTTCCTTTTTGACTACCAGATGATTTTATGGGTCTGCCAATGAGCATTTAACCTGCTTTATTGGTAGAGAAATGTATAACCATTTTGTCTTTCCCTTTCTCAAAGATTTCCTTGCAAGTCCTTGATGCAGTTGTTTGCTACAACTGTCTGCCATCAGAGAACCTGCCTGTGTTTATCATCACTCTGTGCCGTACCATCAACGTGAAGGAGCTCTGTGAGCCCTGCTGGAAGGTCAGAACCTCCTGCCTGTTTTGGTTTTTTGGTGGATTCACTGTTTTGGCCTCGCGGATGAAGTGTCAGTTGTGCCTGTGCACATCTGCTATCAATTTCAGTTTGGTTTTAAGGGTGAATTAAAAATTGCTAAAGTATTAGTGGATCGGCGTGTTGTTAGTGTGAGTCCTGCCACGTCCATGGAGTTCACCCCTGGGTTCCTCTCAGCCGATGTGACGGGTTTCTGTCGTGGCGTGGAAAAGGCTGGACGCATTTATTTACCAAACACAGCACAACCTGCCAGCTAAATGCATATTTAGGCCTTGAGTGTTTTAACAATTGGATATTCAGGTGTTCTCTTTGAACTTGCAGCTCATGCGTAACCTTTTGGGAACTCATTTGGGACACAGTGCCATCTACAACATGTGCAGGATCATGGAAGACAGGTAAAGGAGGAAAAATCCCTCACAAACCCAAGGAATTCAGTCCTGTAGAGGTCCTGTTGAGATAGGTGGGGAGTCAGCGTCCTCAGTAGAAGAAGCTGAAGGTTCTGGTGCTTAGAAATTAATTTCCCTCCTGGTTATCCTGCTGAAGTGCTCATTTCTGGGGCCTTTCTGAATTTAATTTTCCTCTGTTTAAAGTTGTGGTGGAGGATTTTGGGCTTTTCATGTTTGTCAACTGCTGTGCAAGGCCCTGATGTGTAACAGCTGGGAATTCCTGTCGGGGCAGTGTGTGTTCCTGCTGACTTTGTGTGCTCAAATAATTGTAGTCCGGTCTGAAACTTGCCTTCCCTGTGTCCTCAGAGCCTACATGGCGGATGCAGCGCTGCTGAGAGGGGCTGTGTTCTTCGTGGGGATGGCTCTGTGGGGTGCTCACCGCCTCAATTCCCTCAAGAACTCCCCAACTTCAGTGCTGCCTTCCTTCCTCAAGGTAGGGTGGGATGCTGGGGCAACTTTGAAGTCAGCTGTACAGATTTAGAACAAAAAATATGGTCCCCTGCACCAGAGATCTTTGTTGGCCTGGAAGATGAGAAGGAGAAATCGGGTGTGGGGTGAAGCAGGGAGAAGCAGTAAAACAAAAGGGTTTAAGTTTGAAGCTGAGGCCTCCTCCTGGAATATCTGTTTTGGCCAGAAAAGCAAAGTCTGAATTCTTTTGAGCAAATATCTACATTGTGGTTACTTAAAAAAATTTAAAAAACCCAACAACTTTCACTCTTTCCAGCGTATGGTACCAAAAGTGTGCGACAATGTCTTCAGGGACACCTCTGAGCTCTCAAAACTTCCTCATCCAGGTGCCTCAAGCAGGAATTACTGGCTTGAACTCCTGTGTCTGCCTGTAGGATGGGGCTGTGTTTGACATCTGAGCTACAGCTGAATGCAGGAGGGCAGAATTCCTCTTGAGAAAATGGTTCTTTACTGTGTCCTTTGTGTGGAGGGACTTGAATATATTTATCTCAGGCCTCCAGGCTGATTTCCTAATTAATAAGGCGTGTTTCATTTGAATTGAGAGGCTTTCTGAGCACTACTTTCCAGCTGTTCAGTGACTGAAATGCTTTGTGTCCCAGGCCATGACGTGTCCCAATGCAGTCGTGTCTTACGAGATAGTTCTGTCCATAACACGCCTGATAAAGAAATATGGGAAGGAGCTGCAAGCTGTGACCTGGGATATCCTTCTGGACATCATGGAGCGACTGCTGCAGCAGCTGCAGGTGGGTGTTGAGCCTGGCTTGGTGGGCTCTCTTTCCAAAGGCTTTGCCGTGGGTTTTTTTGGAAGTTAATCTGCTGTCTGTACACCCCAGTGAACTTGGAAGCTGAGGAAGCTTTAGCCCAGTTCTCCCTGCTGTGCTTCTCAGTTGAGTTTTCTGTTTGTATTTAAAATTAACACTTTCTGGTAAGGTAGAACTCCTTCAGGGATGGTTTTATCTCTGTTTCAGAGTCTGGAGAGCCAAGAACTTAAGTCCATTGTACATGATCTTCTGACTACAGTGGAAGAACTCTGTGACCAGAATGATTTTCACGGTTCTGAAGAGAGATTTTTTGAGCTGGTGGAAAAATGTGCTGATCAGAGACCAGTAAGGCTTTATTAATGTCCCCCTTTGTTGCCAGTTGAGTCTGTTCTGTTACAGCTGAAAGTTGGGAGTCCTAAAATAGCAGATGGTCAGAAAATCCCAGCAAGGACTTCCATGAGCCTTTTCTCGTGGTGGGGTTGGGAGAGTGGATATATTGTGTTTGTTTATACACTAAAAAGATAATTCTTGATCTTTCCATGAAAGGAATCTTCTGTATTAAACCTGATAACATACAGAGCTCAGTCCATCCATCCCGCCAAAGATGGCTGGATTCACAACCTGCAGCTGTTAATGGAGAGATTCTTCAGGTAGGAAATCATAACTTTGTGAACTTCTTATATTTAAGAAGCACTTTGAAGTGTTTTCTTGCCACCTTTTCATGTTAGATAATTTGGTTTTCTGAAGTTCTAACGTTCTGAAGTTCCAAGTTAGTAAATGACAGCTTAGAAGTGTGGAAGTCCCAGGGCACAGTACATGAAAGGATTTATTTAACAGGATAAAAGCTTTCCACTAAGTTATTTATGGTGCTTTTTCCCCCCTTTATTTCCATTGGATACTATTCCAATTAGCTTAGGCAGTTGTGTTGCACTCCACGGCACTTTGTAGTTCTGACACCAAACAAGATTTTCCTGTTAAGCATCAGGATTGCATATGGTTATTCCGTGTTCCAGTTATCTGGTTTTGAATTGGTGCTCCTAAAAGGGTTCTGTGCTCTAAAACATCAACGTGCAGCAATAACAAACTTGACCCTCCTCTGTGAAATGCTGCCAAACAGCAGCTCTTCCTCAGTGCCATGTGTTTGGTTTCAAATTTGCTCACCAGAGCACTTGTTCTTGTGACATGTGCTTCCTAGTTTGGATTGGAAATGGGTAAACTGCAATCGCAGGTCTCCAGATGTAGTAAAAGCTGAACTGGGATCTGAATTTCCAATAGTTCTTGAATTTGATTTTGTATGTAGAGACATCAGCTGAAGGCTCAGCTGATCTCTCACAGTTACTGTTCCAACTCTGAAATTTCTTATTTTGCTTTAAATTAACTTTCCTTTTCCCTCTTCCCCAAGTATCAACAACCTTATTTTATTCATTCCGAATTTGCTCTTCCCATTTTAGGAACGAGAGTCGTAGTGCTGTTCGAATCAAAGTTCTGGATGTCCTGTCCTTTGTGCTCAGCATCAACAGACAGTTCTATGAGGTGTGTGTTTACCTGTTTCTGATGATCACACGTGAGGTCTCAGGTGGGTGGGAAGGGCTTTGGTGAGGCACATTTCCAGATGGGCTCCAGGTCCTCTCTGCCAGGGCAGGAATGCACAAAACTGTGCTTGAAATCTTGCACACACAGCTGACAGCAACGTGGCAGGGCTCATGAAGGTCTGTCCTCTTGCAGGAGGAGCTGATAAACCTGGTGGTGATCTCTCAACTGGCTCACATTCCAGAGGATAAAGATCACCAGGTCCGAAAACTGGCCACTCAGCTGCTCGTGGACCTGGCTGAGGGCTGTAACACTCATCACTTCAACAGCCTGCTGGATATCATAGAGAAGGTGAGCTCCCTGCCAGGCCTTGCAGCGTGGCCCGCAGGGATGACCTGCTGTGGGCTTTCCTGGCCTTCCAGGATGGAAATCAGGGAAAGGTGTGTTGCGGATTTAAACCAGGTATTACTTTTCTCCTTAAAAGGTGGCTGCACATTCTCTCTCATCTCCTTCTGAACTGGAAGAGAGGGACTTGCTGTCATATTCAGCTTCTCTGGAGGATGTCAAAACAGCAGTTCTTGGGCTCCTGATAATTCTTCAGGTAAATGTTCCAGAGTGTTAAACATATTGTTCATAATAGTCTTCTGCTGGACCTGGCTTTTTAGATAACTCTTCCTCCACTATTAAATATTCTGACTTTTATAAAACTATATAAATGTGTTAACTGTTGTTTTGGTCATTCCTTTTGCTTTTGGATGCTGTAGGACTGTTTGCTAAATGTTTTACTTTCCATTATACAAGGAACATGAGCACATTTTGATGTGGAGAGCAGATGTGTTCCTAAATTAGCAGAAAAGAGGAGTTCATAACCTTGAATAGATTCATTGTGCTTGGTTGGGGTGTTCTGAGCTGAGGTTAAGCAGTTGTGAAGAGCAGGCTTTTCCTGCCAGCCCCTCTGGAGCAGACAGGGTTGCTCTGGAGTCTGCAGAGGTTCCTTCCAGAGCCATCTGTTCATCTTGCGTTCAGGATCAAGTTCTTGCTGCATTTCTCTTGGGATTCTCAGTGCAGACACACTTTTCTGGCTGGGTAACAAGTGTCCTTCTGCTGTGTGTCTGTCCCTGTCAGACCAAGCTGTACAGTTTGCCCTCCAGCCACGCCATGCGGGTGTACGAGATGCTGATCCAGCACGTCCAGCGCCACTACATCTATTCCTACAGCCTGCCTGTGGCCAGCAGCATCAGGCTGCAGGTAGGAGCAGTCCCCCGTGCTCTCAGGTCCAGAGCTGTGTGCTGTCTGGGGAATTCTTGGCTGGCAGGTGGGGAATGTGTGTTCTAGACCTTGCCAGATGTGGAATGAAATGTTTCTTGGCTCATAGAAGTATGTAAATGTACTGCCTCCTACAGAACTAGCCATGGCATCTCTTAAAAATCCCCGTGTGCTCGTAAAAATATCATGTGGGGAGGTGGGAGAGTCTTCCCCTGGCTTGAGGTGTGATTGACTCCAGTGTCTTCCCTGTTACAGGTGTTTGATTTCCTGCTGATGCTCCGAGCTGACTCCCTCCACCGCCTTGGCCTTTCCAACAAGGATGGAGCAGTGAGGTTCAGCCCTTACTGCCTCTGTGATTTTGTGTAGGTTCCTCACTGTGTTTAGCAAAGGAATCCCAAAATGGTTTGGGTTGGAAGGGACATTTAAAGTTCATCTCTTTCCTACCCCCTGCCATGGGCAGGGACACCTTCCACTAGACCAAGCCCCATCGAACCTGGCCTTGAACACATCTTAATTTACTTTCTTATTTAAAAAAACCCCTGTTTTTCAAACTATTTGGGTTACTTTGCATGAGCTTAGTGGCCCATCGGTAGCAATCTGTAGGTTTTCTTTATCTATCAAATCCTAGACCAGTTACAACTTAGGATTGTCTGACCCAATAACTCCTTGGTAAATTGTTCTTACAAATCACGTGCCTGCAGAGCTCTCGGTCTCAGATATGAAATCTATGTTCCTGCTCACAAAACTTCACAACCTGTTTGCAATTTCCTGCCTCAAACAGGTTTTCACACTGAGTTTTGATTTGATGATTTAGTCAGTCAAATCTGACTATTTTTAATTTTATAGCTTGTCTGAAGTTCTCTGTGTAGCACACCCCAAAATATACCTTTCTAAATTTGCTGCAGGCCTGGATAGAAAATTCCTTCACCTGACCAAACGAACTCATTGCTGTATTCTACTGTGGGTTTTTTTAATTGAAAATGCAATTTATATTATTGTTTGGTCTTTAAACTGGCTACCAAATAGAGCAGCACTGTAGGTTACATGAGTAGGCTGTTCTGAGCTTGATTTTACATGTTTTTTTCTCCCTTTCCATGTTGTAGAGAGGCAGAGAAGAGGGCTGCTGACAAAAAGCCCCCTGGCACACTCTCTCCACCTTCAGGCAGCCCCAGCGTGCCTTCCCAAAATGCCACCGTCCGGATTGGGCACCTTCCATACTCCATGGTCTTCGGTGTCCTCCTGCAGTGCTTGAAGCAGGTACGTCCACCCTTGTCATCTTTGTGTCCACTTAAACCAGCTGGCTGGGGAATTCTACCCCAAAATACCTAAATAGGGTCTGAAAAAGCAATTTCTTCTCCTTGGCCAGAAACCTGAGCATAATTGTGGAGCTTCACGACCACCAGTGGGAGCAGCAGTTCAGCTCTTCAGAAAATAAGCAAATCTTTCATTTTGCTGCTTCAGAGCAGACCAGGGCAAAAAAATGTGCTTGTTAAACAGGATTAAACAAGCCATCCTGTTTCTGAAAGGGCATTTGAAATTTCCATCCTACTGGGAGTTTTTGAGGTGTTTTGAGAATTGGTGAACGTTTCGGTCACTAATAACCTGTAAATATAAATTGTTCCTGAGAGTGGTACTGGACACAGATCTGTGTAAGGGGTTGGCTGGCTCTGGGAGTTAATTTGTGCTGGTGCTTAAGAGAATTGAATTCTGACTCTGTCTTGTTGAGCTCTGCCAGATCTGGATACAATTTCTGTTCCGGCTTGTGGTGCCAATGTTGCACCTAAAGCTGGGTGACAGACAGGGAGAAACTTGTGACAGCCAAATGCCACTTCTTTTTCTGGAGCTGCCATGACAAGACCTACATCTGCCTAGGAAATGGCACGTTGTCTGGAATTTGGTTGGTCTTACTTTCAAACCAAACTGAAGTCACACAAAAATTTCAACTTTAGCATTTTCTTTCTTTGCAGGAGACAGACTGGAAGGTGTTGAAGTTGGTTCTGAACAAATTGCCCGAATCCCTCCGCTATAAAGTGCTATTTTTAACCTCTCCTTGTAACATCGACCTCCTGGCCTCTGCACTGAGCTACATGGTAATGCCATTGATGCACAGCCACCAGGCCCTTGGTTTGCTTGGGAGTTGGCAGGGGTTTGTTTTTAGAGTGTTTTCCTGTCGTCAGTCTAGTATTTTAAAGATTAGCGGGCTGGTTGTCAATCCTCACTCTTCTGTGAGGGTTGTTTTAGGCACAGAGTGGGTAATAATGAGTGTTCTTTACATACACACATGTGAAAAGGGAGCTATGGCAGTGCCTGTCTGCCGCCTTTTAGGGAGTATTTTTAGTGTGAGGTGTCCTGAGTTGCTGTGCTGTATCAGCTCACAGACAAGAAGACCACGGACCGGCTCCACGGAACCCCAGAAGGCTTCTCCCGCACTGATTTGCACCTGGCTGTGGTCCCAGTGCTGACAGCATTAATATCTTACCATAATTACCTGGACAAAGCTAAACAGGTATGGGGGAGGGAGGAGGGTGTAGAGAGGTTGGGGCCTGAGCCTGTAGATAGAGCATTTTCTGTATGAGCTTATTAGGAGACAGAGAAGAAGGTAGCACTGCCCTTTGCTGTTAGGAAAAGCTGCATCTGCTGTATTTGGGGTGGGATCAGGGGGAAAAAGTACTTTGCTAACTCCATGCAGGATTAGCTGCCTGGTCAGGTGGATTCACTGCTCACCTGTTCCCCTTACACTTCACTCTCTGCAGTAAGACCGTTATGACCCCAAAATTCTGCTGAATCAGAAGCTTAAATATTGATGTCTAAACTATCTGCTAGATTAAAGTCCCACGTTAAGATTTTGGCCTCTAATATATGGAGCACTCTTTGAGGCTCTGTGTTAGAATTCCGGTGTGTCGGACAGGCCTTGCAGGCTGTTCTGGAATGCTGACTGGAGTCAGGACATGGTGCAGCAGGGATTTTCTGTTTTCCTGTGTTAAGGCTTTGTTTCCTGTCCCCCCTTGCAGCGTGAGATTGTGTACTGCCTGGAGCACGGGCTGATCTATCGCTGTGCCAACCAGTGTGTGGTGGCACTGTCAGTCTGCAGCGTGGAGATGCCCGACATCATCATCAAGGCACTCCCTGTCCTAATAGTCAAATTAACCCACATTTCTGCTACAGCCAACATGGCAATCCCTCTCCTAGAATTCCTGTCAAGTAAGTTGTGATGTTCTTCTACTTTTGGTCTTCTATAGTTGTGTTGTTTGCACTGAATTAAGGGCGTTTTGATCGTGTTGGTCATATGGAATGCATTGTGAGGGTTTAAGTGATGCCCTTGCTCCATCCTGAAGGCATAAATGTTTGATCAGCTCTTGTTTGTTACTGGTTTTCTATTTAAAGCACTTGCACTGAAGAGAGAGACATGCTCTATACAGTGCAGACATAGTGCTGGAAAACACGATTCTGCTTTGTCCTCCTTCCACCACATCATGCCATCATGTTACTTCCACGTCAGCTGGTCGTTTAGAAGAAACAAAGTAATTCAAATTAAACTGAGTTGTGATGTTGAACAGTTTGTGTTCAGTCTTCACCTGTGTTGGTTTTCTTGTTGAACTGTTGCAGCTCTGGCCAGGCTGCCTCACCTGTACAGGAACTTCGCAGCAGAGCAGTACGCGAGCGTGTTCGCCATCTCCCTGCCCTACACAAACCCCTCCAAGTAAGGCCACAGCAAACGTGCTGCTTCCTCCTCTCTAAAACTAACAGTATGGAGGTGCCTTTCTTGTAGTACTTGGCTCAAGGTTATTTATAGGATATTGCTCATTCTGGCATCTCCAGGCTTGTCCTGAAGAAGGGACATTTCTTCCCTGGGAGGGTGGGGAGGCCCTGGCACAGGTTGCCCAGAGAAGCTGTGGCTGCCCCATCCCTGGAAGTGTCCAAGGGCAGGTTGGACAGGGCTTGGAGCAACCTGAGATAGTGGAAGATGTCCCTGCCCATAGGAAGGTGGTGGAATGAGATGATCTTTAAGGTCCCTTCCAACCCAAACCATTCCAGGATTCCGTGATACGATTCTATGACATGGTCACCTTGGACAAAGCATCTGTTTTTCTTGAACAGAACTTCTGAGGTTTTTTTCCTTTAGGGTAGGGAAAGGATCAGGTTGTTTCTCAGATTGAAACATGCAGCATTAAGCTCTGGAGGTGTTTCTGCTGTTCCAGGTTTAACCAGTACATCGTTTGCCTGGCCCACCACGTGATCGCCATGTGGTTCATCCGCTGCCGCCTTCCCTTCCGCAAGGACTTCGTCCCCTACATCACCAAGGTAATGGGCACTACTCAGTCCAGCAGCACAGAGTAAAAGGGATAGCTTACAACCTGTTCTGAGGACTCTAAAGGTTCTGTTTGAAGCAAGGAAAAAAAAAAATCTCCTTTTCTTCTCAACACCTCTTTTAAAACTGCCCGTGAGCTCTCGTGTGTCGGCTTGGGGTTGCCGACTTTGAGCTGCCCGTTGTGGCCATTCACACTGTCCCCTCTTGTCCCCACGGGCAGGGCTTGCGCTCCAACGTGCTCCTCTCCTTTGATGACACCCCTGAGAAGGACAGCTTCAGGGCTCGCAGCACGAGCCTCAACGAGAGGCCAAAGAGGTAAATTCCATGAAGCCCAGCAGGGCCCGTGTTCCCTGCTCTCTGCTCACACCCTTCCCTGTGGTTTTCTGAAGGAGGCTGGGTCTGGTTATCCAAAATGTGTCAGTGTATTAAGCAAGGAAAGTAAACCTCTTTAGGTCAGGGGATTGGACCAGGACAAACAGGTTGGCAGGAAGCTGGGATCAAACCAGGCTGACAGTCTGGTAGGGAGATGAGGCATCACTGGCTGTCCTGGAAGCCTTTGCAGTGAGGTTGGGGCTTTTTGGTGTTAATTTTTGAAAATCAGCGGTTCTTTCAGGTTGATGTGTGTCAGTACAGTGTTAGCAGAAATAACAGAGTAGAGTAATATCGCAAGGAACAGAATCTCATGTTCATGTGGATTGTGTGAACTCCTTTCATAACTGATCTGTAACGACTGATTTTTAAATGATTGCCAGAGAATTGGTTGTGATCAGCAACCAGGATAAATTAGAGAGCCAGTGCTGTGTTTTTCCATGGTGTTCCCTGTCGGGTCAGTGCACTGGCTGGCACAGAGCTGCCTTTTGTCTCTCTGGATGTCCTGACCCCTTTTTAGTTTTTAATTTTGAAGCCCTCGTGTCAGTTTTGGCAAAGCCTCTAATTAGAAGTCAGAGCATATCTTGCCAGCAGTCTTTCAGAGCAGCCTTTTGCATATTCCTTGGAAGGGATTCAGGGTTTCTCCAGCATCCTTTTACCTGCAGGGATTACCTAAATTGGTTCACTTAACTTGCTTCAGTGTTCTGAGCAGTGAGCACACGGTGGCATCTGAACCCTGGGGAAAGTGCCTCTACTTTACCTGCAAGGCTCAAGGAGAGTCTTGCACTGAAGAAACACCATCCCTGCCCTAATGCTGCAGCTGTAAACCCTGTGTTGTGTTTCGTCTCTCCCATCTCCTCCTCTTTCATCCAGAAACTTGGAAGAGAAGCCTTTTGACACTCATCTCTCCAATTAGAATTTCAACTAATATTTTTTTCCTTTTTTTTCCCCCCAAAAACACCCTATTAAATTCTACCAGGTTGGAATACTACTGTATCTAAAGGCTTTTGCTGGATGACTTTCCACAGAGGTCTCTGCTGAGGAGTGTGGGCTGTACTCAGGCAGCGACCTGAAGCACTGGAATGGCAGGATGCCACTGCCTCTGGATCTGGCTGAGCTTGGATTGTGGCCAGGGGAGAGAGGAAATGGCTTGGAGCAGATATATTTCCTTGCTTGAGAAGCTGCTGTGCTTGGTTTTCTCTCCTTAAGCCCAAAGAATGAGCATTCCCATGCCCTAGCTGAGGTACTGGGTGATCCAAGAGATCATGATCCCAACGGTTCCCAGGGTTTTTGGATGTCCTGGTGTTGGTGGAGGTGTTTATTTCCCAGTGTGAGCCTGTGCTCTCTGCAGCACATCCCCAGTTGTGGCCAAAAGTGATCTGAGAGAGGTTGTTGGGAGAAGGACAGATAACTTCTACTCCCTCCAGGTGGCAAACTGAGATGTAATAACTCACTGAAAGGAGGATGGCAAATAAATTGTATTTAGAAAGAGCCAGAGGGGTTAAGTCAATGTCTGTATTTTACACACGGGGATGGGAACTGCTGGACCAACTGTTCTGTCCAAATTAGTACCAAGCCTGGCGAGCATCTCAGTGACTAGTTAAAGTGCCTCTCAGATCTTAATTGCTGTTATCTCCCACATGTGGTTGGCACTTGACAGTGTGAACACTAATTTCCTCTCTGTTCAGTTGGAAGTCAAGTGGGTTACCTGGAGCCACTGGAATTAAGCAGCTGGTTTGGCAAAGAAGCATCACAGAGTCAACAGCAGCCAAGGGGATGTTTGTTGGCTGTGCAGCCTGGGAAGGGTCTTTTTGGCTGAGTGTCCCCAGTGCCTCGAGCGGAGCTGAGTCGCACCTCTGAGAGGCCCTGGGTGTGTTGTGATCGGGGTTAAAGCTCAGATTTGAGCCAGGCCTAGCAGAGACAGAGATGGGTGACATGTTCCTGTGTCTCTTAGGAAATCCTGCTCCTGCCCGGCGTAGGTAAAGCACTTCAGGATCTGTGGAAGTCCTCAGGTGTTTGGTTGTGCTGAGGTGATGAGTTGGGGCAACGCAAGACGTGGTTGAGCTGCACAAAACTTCTCAGCCTTGAGAAGTTTGTGCCCAGTGAGCCCTCAGGTGCCTTTGGTGAACAGCTCAGTATTCCAACTCTCATTTCAACCAGTTTTTTTTCTTTTAACTTGTACTAATTTCATTTGTTTTGTAGCACATTTAAAATCTTGTTTTCAAAAATGTGGTTTGTCTTTTTAATGCTTTCAGCTCTGCTTGTTTGTACGTTTTAATTTTTTTTTTGTTTCCCTTTTTTTTTTTTGGCATTTGTTTTATTTTCCATCACCCTCCGGGATCCCCCAATATTGACCCTGTGACTGTGACCTTTCAACCTACATCCCTACAATGATTTCCTCCCTTCCTGTGACCTCTTTTGGGGCTTGGTGCTTCTCCACATAGTAGTTTAAGACTAGCCAAAAATGCAAAGCAAGGCTTGAATAACTCTCCTCCAGTGAAAGAGCTGAAAGAACCCTCTGCAGTTGATGCCTTCCGGTCCCGCAGCATCAGTGTGTCTGAACATGTGGTCCGCAGGTAGAGGCACTTTAAATGGGGACAATCCAAGAGCAACTCAGCCCTTGGAGATTTTCCTGCAGGGGTGGGTGGTAGCAGGGGGGGATTTGCATGTGGGATGCTTGCATGACTCTGGTGTCCAGCAAAAAACTGGCCTTGGCCCCAGCGGAAGGTTGTAGGTGTCCTGTGGCTCCCCAAGGTCGTGTTGGGCTGTCACATCACACCCTCTGTGTGTGTGTGTGGTTACTTTGCCACGTTCTCTGGTGCTTTAGCGACAAAAAATTGTGTTCTCAAAGGAAAGATGGTGAAGGGGAGGAAAAAAACCCAAGAACACCCAAAAAAAACCACCAAAAAAAGAGGAAAAAGGTTGCATTCTGTGCAAGTGAGAGATCTCGTTATCCACTGACTAAAACTTGAGCCTTCCAAGTAGTGACTTGCCCCAGGAGAGGCTTTGGAAGCCCTGCAAAGTTTTATAGAGGCCTTCCTCCCAGTCTGGAAGGAACAGTCCTGGCCTCAGTTTAGAATTTGTTGGTTGAGGTAAAGGAGCTGATGGAAGTATTCTGGTCTCCAGTAAGATGCCATGAAAACCTGAATTTGTTTTTCCACAGAGCAGTGAAGGGTGTGCTCAGCCCATGGGAAGCTGTTGCTTTCACAGCTAAAGGAAACAAGATTTGATTTCAGGCATTGATTTGATTGATGGACAAGATCTGATCGCAGACACTGGTCTGCTCCCATGAAAGATGAAACAGTTGATGCCAGTTTTTAAAACGTATTTCTGGATCACTTCCCTTGAGAGTTAAACTGCTGTTGGTTTTAATTCTGAACCTGAAGATTTGTGCCTCAGTCTGTAGGATTGCTGTCAGTGGAACTTGATTTCCTGGTTTGGGTTTTTTTATTTTTGACTATGTATGGTGTTTGGGGAGAAGAGACCGAAGTGACTGAATTGCAGATATAATTCTGACACTTCATTCGATGGAAGAAATTCCCCCCTGTGAGGGTGGGGAGGCCCTGGCACAGGTTGCCCAGAGAAGCTGTGGCTGCCCCATCCCTGGAAGTGTCCAAGGCCAGGTTGGACGGGGCTTGGAGCAACCTGGGCTAGTGGGAGGTGTCTTGCCCAGGGCAGGGAGTGGAATGAGATGAGCATTAAGGTCACTTCCAACCCAAACCATTGCAGGATTCTGTGATTCTCTGACATCCCCATTAATCACTGGGTGATTTTTTTTTTCTCTTATATTTATATATAATTAGTAGCAAATAAAAATTCAGATAATTACCATTAATGATGCCAAAGAAGTTGTCATGTCATAAAAAAATTTGGCTGTACTTCAGCTTAGTTTGTATTACAATGGCATAAGGAGTTTCTTTGTAAAACGCTGCAGTCCAGCCTGCTACAGAAACTGTTTTAAGCTGCCTTGTTAACTTGGCTGATTTGAAGGCCAATTTCCTGTTCAGAGTGCAATTTTTTTTCTATTACAAGTTAAATTAGGTTTTACATAGCTGTTGAATTTGGAGGGGAAAAAAGCAATATATGGAAGAGATGCAACAGAGAAAAAAGCAAAGCACAGGATTATAAAGTTAAATCTGGAGTGCCCCAATTTCTGGCTCATGGGCAACATTCTGCCTGGGAAGCTGGTGCTGGTTCAGGGGATGCTTGCCCTCAGCATAGATTAGTGAACTCAGAGCATGGTGCTGCCACTCACTCCTTGCTTGGGGCACTTGCCCATGGGCCACCAACATCAGAGAGCAGCGGCCAGCTGACTGACATTTAAGTGTCCTCTGTCTCTCCAGATAAAATACGCTTTCTGCAAGGACAGTCTGTGAAGCACAGCGTGAGGCTGATCCAAAAATATGTTGCTATGCCCTGGGTCTGGTGCCTGGCCACCTCTCTGATTTGGCACATGCATGTGTGGCAGGGTCTGTGTCCTGCTGTCTGTCGGGTGACAGGGACCAGCATTTTGCAGTATGATCTGTCAGTTGGAAACATTCTCTTCCAGCCGGATCCAAACATCCATCACCAGCTCGAGCCTGGGCTCTGCAGATGAAAATTCAATGGCTCAGGCTGATGACAACTTAAAAAACCTCCACCTGGAGCTCACAGAGACCTGCCTGGATATGATGGCTCGATATGTCTTCTCCAACTTCACTGCAGTGCCAAAGAGGTACAGGGCCAGTCACTGGCCATGGGAGAGAGGGGCTGGGTTTGGGGTCAGATTTTACTTCATTAGTGGAAAATTCCTGTGACCTGTTGGGATTCTGGCAGGCCCAGGCTCTGAAGCCTTTCCTGACTGATAAAATCTGGCTTGGCTAAAGAGAGCCAGGTTACATGAAAAGACTGGAGAAGAGAAGGCTCCATGGAGACCTGAGAGCCCCTTCCAGTGCCTAAAGGGGCTCCAGGAGAGCTGGAGGGGGACTTGGGACAAGGGACGGAGTGAGAGGATGGGGGAATGGCTTCCCACTGCCAGAGGACAGGGTTAGATGGGAGATTGGGAAGGAGTGTTTCCCTGTGAGGGTGGGGAGGCCCTGGCACAGGTTGCCCAGAGAAGCTCTGGCTGCCCCATCCCTGGAAGTGTCCAAGGCCAGGTTGGACAGGGCTTGGAGCAACCTGGGCTAGTGGAAGGTGTCCCTGCCTAGGGCAGGGGCTGGAATTAGACGAGCTTTAAGATCCCTTCCCACCCAAACCATTCCATGATTCTGTGAAGTCCATTGGAGACGATCAGCCTTTGTCTCAGCCTGGAATTGTCTGAAGGAGATGCCTTGAAGGCTCTGGGAGCAGTGCTTTGTTTCATGTCCTCGCTGGATAATCACAGTCTTTGCTGCAGAAGCTCATACATTATCCTGATGGATAAATGTGTATGTTGACAGCCAAGGGGAATGGTACAAATGCTGTATAAAGAAGGAAAGCAGGCAGGTGCTCCTGTTCTCTGCCTCCTGAGGAAGGTCTTCATCACAAGTGTGTCCCCAGGTCTCCCGTGGGCGAGTTTCTCTTGGCTGGAGGAAGGACGAAGACGTGGCTGGTTGGTAACAAGCTGGTGACCATCACTACAAGTGTTGGAACAGGGACAAGGTCCCTGCTTGGCCTGGACTCTGGAGAGTTCCAAAGCACCACAGAATCAAGGTAATTTTTGCTCCTGTTTCTAGAACTTTCCACCTAGCTTTAATGTTCACCTAACCCACTGTTACAGTGCATCTTTTTAGTTCTTCCTCCTGATAGAAGAGGGATGTCTTATTTGTCCAGCATGACTGATTCACCTCGACATCACCAATATCTTCCTTTCCCACAGCTCGGACCCTGTTTTGCAAGTGAGACAGACTAAAGAAGCTCCAGCCAAACTGGAGTCTCAGGCTGGGCAGCAGGTTTGCAGAAGCTCTCGCAACAGAGTCCGATCCATGTCGGGTGAGTTCCTGTCCTGGAGTCTCTCTGCCATTCCCACGTTCATGTCACAGCTCTAAGTGTCCAAGTGCCTCCTGTGCCTGAGTTAATTTGAGGCTCTGGACCTGCCTGGTGTTTAGTAATGGGCAGGTGGGGCTCCTCTTGCTTCCCATTCCTTGTGGGAGAGCCTTCCTTGGCAATCACAGAAGTTGGTTTAGAGGAGACACAGGGAAGGTAAAATTCCCTTGGGTTCCTGTCATGGTTTAACACCAGTTGGCAGCTGAGCCCCATCCAGATGCTCCCTCAGTCCCCTGTGGTGGGATGGGGAGAGAATTAGAAGGAGAAAAGTAAGAAAACTTGTGGGTTGAGAGAAGAACAGTTTAATAATGGAAATAGTAGTAATAATTGTAATGAAAAGGAAAATAAAAACTGGGGCAGTTCCCAATATTGTGCATACAGCTGCTGAAGGATCCTAAAAACCTTATTCCTGAGCTATTCTGGGGGCTAACTGAGTGTGGCTCTCTCTTGGTTTGTGTCTGTCCTGCCAGGTGGTCATGCCTTACGAGTTGGTGCCTTAGACAGCTCAGGCTCCCATTTTCCCAGTGGCTCCACCTCCCAAGGGACACAGGGCCCTCCTGCTCCTGCAGCTCGCTCAGAGAAGGCTAATCCTGCTCCACAGACACCCCTGCAGAAGGAAAAAGCAAACCTGGCTGCCTACGTCCCGCTGCTGACCCAGGGATGGGCAGAAATCCTGGTGCGCAGACCCACAGGTACGAACCTGAGTGTGGAGGGACATCCTGGACCTGGTGAGAAACCAGAGCCTGGGGAAAGCAGAAGAATCCATATTTAGTTGTGAATGGATTGCTCTTTATGGCTTGCTGCCTTTTGAAACTATAGAACCACGGAATGGTTTGGGTGGGAAGGGACCTTAAAGGCCATCCAGTGCCACCCCCTGCCATGGGCAGGGACACCTCCCACTAGCCCAGGTGGCTCCAAGCCCTGTCCAACTTGGCCTTGGACACTCCCAGGGATGAGGCATCTACAACTCTGAGCAGCTGCACAGTGGTGTTTGCTCTTAGGGAAGGAACAACAACATGTTCAAGATCAAAATTCTTGAACACTGGTATGTTCCACAGTGTAACAGGAATGATGTATTTCAGCTGAAATCTGCTTAATGAGAAAACAACTGACCTGGTATCATTGTATCATTAATTAAAATACCTGAGTGTTTTGGATGACTTTGGGGAATCTGCTGTAGTAATGACTTACCAGGGATGGGTTTTGAAGAGCCTGGGGTGAAGTGCAGAGCACAGGGAGTAGGAAATTAATGGAGTGATTCTGCAGAAGAACTGAGAGCTTGGTCCAATCTGATTTTTATTTGCGAATTCCAAAACAATTTGTGCTTTTTCAGCCCTGAGCTGGGAATACTCAATGCCCTTCCCTAATTTTCCCTTGCAGGTAACACCAGCTGGCTGATGAGTCTGGAGAACCCGCTCAGCCCGTTCTCCTCAGACATCAACAACATGCCCCTGCAGGAGCTCTCCAATGCCCTCATGGCTGCAGAGCGTTTTAAGGAACACCGGGAAACGGCCCTTTACAAATCCCTGTCCGTGCCCTCCTCCAGCCTGGCCACGGGAACAGCCAAACCCTCGCTGCTGCAGCGCTCCAACACAGGTGAGAGCTCCGGGCAGGGAGCCTGGCCCTGGGGGAACGGCTGTGACACTGCAGGTCGTCCAGGGCAGCACAGCTGGGAGCTTGAGGGATACCAGCAATGAGCAGGGGAATCAGTTCTTGTCCCTAGGAGTTTTCAGTGAAAAATTCCCTTCCTCCTTGCCTCTGCTGTTTCCATGGGAAAAGCAGCTCTTTGTATAAGGGAAGGAAGAGGAGTAACGGAGCTTCTCTGGAGGAGTCGTGTGTTCCATGTGTTTCCAAATGAAAATGAACAAAGTCATGGATCTGTTCCCTCTTCCACTTGCTTGGGGCTGATCTGGGCATCCCACTTGTGGATGGATCTTTCCATGCAGTGTTTCCATTTCCATTTGTCTTCAGTATGGGAGTCTGTGTTGGGCACTCAGAGCTGCAGGCTCCTGGGGGAAGGGTCAGTTCCAAACCTGGCCAGCCAGGATCAGGCAGTGTCCATTGGCTTTGACAGCAGGAGGTACAAGAACGCAAATCCTGTTGGATTTATCCACCTCTGAAAACGACTGTTCAGCCTTTAGTTGAACCACTGGAGTTTCATTTGTTGCCTTTCTTTTAACACAGTGGCCAAGGATTTTTTACTCAAATTATTTCTGTGCTAATTCAGCTCTTAAAAAGCTGTTAATGTTGGGAGGTTAGTGTTGACCCACAGCTTTTAAAGCTTTCTGTAATCCCTGCTCATTATCTTACCAATGATACCCACACTGAGGCTTGGAGCACTGCTGGCACCATCAGAACTGAGCAGTGGTACCAGCAGAGCAGGCTTTGCTGGGGAGCAGGGAGATGGATTGCCTGGAAATCTGGTAAAAATGCCAGTTTCCAGGTTTGTTTTAAACAGGGCAGGGTATGATTTTAGGATTTCAGAAAGTGCAAACACAAAATGGGAGTAAAAATCAAATTGTCATCTCTTAAAAAAAAACAACTCTTACCTGTGAACACTTACTGACTCCTACAAATTTGAGGTGTATAGGAGCTAAGTGATGAGCTGAAAGCACCACCTGAATGCCACCCCTGTGCCAGTCTGAGAGAGTCATTTTGGCCACATCCTTGTTAGGATCTCCAGTAGACTTGCTGGGGCTGGCTGGGAATGACTGGAAGAAGCTTTGCTGTCAGAACTGTCACGTGCCTGTTGTTCTGCCTCTCCAGGGGTTAAACCTTTGTGAGTCTGTACCTGTACTTCTGCTCTTCTCTGGGTTTAAAAATGACCTTGTGCCACGAGTGTGTAGGTCAGGAGGGGCTCAGCCTGGTTGCCTGGGAGTGCTGGGGTATCAGGAAGGAATTTTCTGTGTCTAAGCCTCACCAAATGTGTTCTGCAAAGGGAGCAGTTGGAGCCTGCACTGTTGGATGTGTTTATGCCTCCTTATTCGTGTTGAGACCTTGTACCCCTAAAATACCTCTTTGGCATCTAGTGAGCTTATCCCAGCTTGTTCTTTCCTTTGTTTCATTTATTTATTTATTTGTTTTAAAATAGGCTCTTGGTTACATTTTGAACTCTGTGCTTTTTAATTTTTTTATATTTTTTATTTTCATATAGTCTCTCCTTCCTTTTGATGTAGCTGCTCACTTGATTTCCCTTTGCAGTGGCCTCTTTCTCTTCCATGTACCAGTCCAGTTGTCAAGGGAAGTTGCACAGGAGCATATCCTGGGCAGGTATATTTATATATCTTTAAGGAAAAAAAAAACAAACAACAAACAGTATTGCCATAGAAGAACACCTCTGATTCATAGAAAATGTATACCTCATCCCTCATTTTCCCCTTCCATGTCTCCTGTCTGTCTCCAGTCTCATCACTCTCAACAAATGGGATCTTGACTAGCATGAAGAAGTCCAAGCCAGATCCAACATTTGCAAGTGCAGACAATTTCCTAAAGAAACTTTGTTTTTAGCTGGGGTGGCTTGTGAGTCCTGAAGGCAGAATGTTAAATGACCTTTCTGGGTGCCTTGATTAATTGAATTCTTCATTTTCAGCTTCAGTTTACAATTGGCTTTGTGTTCTGCTCAGTGTAAAAGCTCCCACTTGTGAGAAGAGCAGCATGTGCTGCAGGACAAGCTCCCCTGAAATGGAGTCCTTGGCTGCTCAGCCCACAGGAATCTGCCAGAATTGGACACAGAAAGATATGAGAGAAAAATATATGTATTTTTGAAATATATATAAAGTTTGACACTAGCATGGATGGTGGTTAAGAGGGTTTTAAATAAAAAATATATCTCAGCAGAAAACCCTCTAAATTCTACCTTTTAGAGGCTCTATAACAGTGTAAAATCTTTCTCCACTTCAGTAAAATTGATTTTGTAATTAAATGAAGTGGAGATCAAATTACACACCTTATGAGCACAACATCTGCATTGCTTTGATAACCTGCAGTGCTTTGTGATTTTAATTAGAGGGTTCAAATGTCTTTCTGCCTCTTGCCTTCACTGGAAAACTCCCTGTAGAGCACTGGAGTGTTCTGAGCTGCTGGTGGGTGTTGTCAGAGGCCTCTCAAAGCAACACAAAGCTGCTGCAGTTCAATATTTTTCTGTACTTCTCTCTGCTCCTGTTATTCCCTTCCCACCTAAAGAATAATTAGTGCTTGGATTATTTCGAAGCACCAGCAAACTTGGCAGAGGTGTAAGGGGGAAGCTTGGAAGCACTGGCTATGTGCAGGTGTGTTCTGGCTTGGACAGCTAACCAGATCAGCACGTTGTTTTGGTTCCTTTTGGTTTGTTTTGTATTTTTTAGAAGGTTTGTGTGTGCAATGCTAACTCTTAATTGCTTCTTTGAAATAACTTTGGTCCTGCGAGCTGAAATCAATCCAGGAAAAGCTGCTTTAGTGATTTTTCTTTGTATTTTTTTAATTTTGCTGATTTTCTTTTTTCTTTTTTTTTTTTTTGTGTGTGCTAATTTTTGGTTTTATTATTATTATTATTTTGGAAAACAAATCTTGGCCTTTCAGATTGGTCTTCCAGTCCCTTGTGTGCATAATGGGAAGCCTCCTGTTCTCCAGCCTTTTCCTCAGGACAAAAAGCAAGGCCAAGAGGAGCCTTTGGTCAGACTCATCCCTGTGGTCAGTGCCTGGAGTAGATCCAGCGTTGAATCCTCCATGTAGGCAGGGATTCCGACGAGTTTTCTTGTCAGTGTGGTTCCATTCCCTGTTTGTCTGAGCAGGTGCCACGTGCAGCTTCGCTGCAGGGCCTGTGTCACTCCTGCTCCTGTCCTTCCACACGTTTAGGGCTGATTGTTTTGCTTCTCCTGAGACATACCAGGAAAACTGCCAAACTGCAAGGAAATGGCTCCTAGGAAAATTTCTCATCTCCTTCCAGGCCTCAAGGCACAGGAGCGTTGCATTTCAGCACAAGGAAATCCCCCTGTGTTGCAGACTTGCACAGAACTGAGGTCTCAGTGAACTTTTAGCACTGGTCTTGTACTTTCCTACATCTCTGTAGTTCCTGTCTGTCCTGGTAACCGATGTCCAAGGTCCCATTTCCTCATTCCGTCCCCTCCTCGTTCATCAGTAACAATTGGAAGCAACTGCCCTTCCTCTGCCCAAGGCAGCCCTTTGCTGTGAGGGGGATTCATTCCATGCCAAAGGGGAGCCCGGAGCAAGTCTGACATGCCAAGAAATCAAAGAGCACTCATTCCACATGGCCTTCCGTTGAGATCCCGTAGGGAAAAGGCTGGTACTTCAGAGGAGAGGATGGGGGCCTGCCCCTCTGGGCCCTCCCCACACCTCAGCTGCCCTGCCCTGTGTCTCCGTAGAATCCGCCGTGGTGCTGGAGGAGGGGAGCGCGGGGGAGATGGAGCTCAAGGAAGCCGAGTCCCCAGTGGAGTCTCCGGAGAGTGAGGACATGGAGACGTCGTGTTCGGAGCACGTCCTGAGCGAGGAAAGGTTTGGTAAAGGCCAGGAGTCCTACAGCAGGGTAAGGAGAAGCAGGGGGAGCGCTGTGTCCTGGGTGACTTCCCTCTTGGCACCCTGGGAACAACTCACTCATGGCATCAAAGTGCCCGTGGAGCCATCACTGAGAGTTCGGGTGGCCTGGGGGGACTGCAGGGGAAAACACCTGTTTTATCAGAGTCCTGCTCACCTTCCTCTGGAAGTGTCGGGGTGCCTCGAACGCTGCTGTTGCCAGCCGTTATTTTGGCTCTCAGGAAAAGGAAGAAGTTCATTACTATAGGGGTGGGGAGGCCCTGGCACAGGCTGCCCAGAAAAGCTGTGTCTGCCTCATTCCTGGAAGTGCTCAAAGCCAGCTTGGATGGGGCTTGGAGCCACCTGGGCTAGTGGGAGGTGTCCCTGCCCATGGCAGGGCGTGGGACTAGTTGGGCTTTAAGGTCCCTTCCAACCCAAACCATTCTGGGGTTCTGTGGTTCCATGAAAACTGTTCACCTTTGTTTCTCTCTCTTTAAGTCCTCCTCCACCTCCAGCCAAGAGGACAAATCAATGAAGTCGGAAGACCTGGTGGAGGGCGGAATTCCCATCGGGAGAGAGGATGGCCGGACGCTGGAGGAACTCTCCTTCCAGCCATCCCAGCCACTCAGCAAGTCCAGCTCTTCCCCCGAGCTGCAGACACTGCAGGAGGTCCTCAAGGATGCAAATGGCAGAGAAGTGACGAGGAGGCTGAGCACAGAAGTGAAATCCAAATCCCAGTCTGGGAACCTGGAAGGGGAAGGGCTGGGCAGCTGGCTGGGCAGGGGGGAGGACTCCAGGGGCACCGGGTCGGGCTTGGATGGCACCGGAGCCGCCACCTCTCCCCGCTCCCCCTCGGGACACCGGCCCCGGGGATACACCATCTCCGACTCTGCCCCGTCCAGGAGGGGGAAGAGGATCGAGAGAGACGCCTTCAAGGGCAGGACAGCAGCTTCCAATGCTGAGAAAGTACCCGGGATAAACCCCAGGTGGGTGGAGGGGTTCCCCGAGCCAGAATGGGAGCTCAGAACTGCTGCGTCGTCCTGGAGCTTGGGGTCTGCAAAGCAGTATCTGATTGAACAGGTTAATTACCTGCTTTAGTAAGGAGCCAGTACAGAAATATTGAGCCCACTGCCGAATTAGATTTGTGATTTAGGAAACAGAACTCCTAAATGGTGAAAGAAGTAGGTGAATAGTTTCCTCATGTTCTTTATGCTAATTTAAGGTGTGTGGCTCAACTGCAGGTCACTGAGAGTTAATTTTGCTGGGAACAGGATGAATTGCTGGTTTTGCATTTCAAGAAATATAAGGTGCAAAAATCCTAAGAAAAAGAAATAGAAGGGTTATAATTGTGACTTTTTTAACTTCAGATAATGGTAATTGCCCAAAATTTCATGATGAGAAAATTTTCGTCTTATTGAGGGCAGGTAAAATGGAAATGTCTGTGCAATCATGTGTCTGATAGCCCAGAAATACCCCCAGAGCTGTGAGGCAGGAGGGCATTCCTGCTCCTCCATTCCGTGCCTTTGAACAGGGAATTTGTGTGGCTGCTGCTGTTTGACACATCATTGCTTTTCTGACAGGGGTCTATTACAAACTGCAGGTAGCCCAGGCACCTGAAGTGTCTAAAAGATGAGTAATACCCTGTTAGCATTTTAATTGCTCCTATTTTTCTGCTGTACATAATGTTCTTGCATCCAACAGATCAAAACTGACGTAATTTTTATGGTAACAGAACTTTTTACCCCCCCTCTCTCCCTTAGCTTTGTGTTTTTACAGTTGTACCACTCCCCGTTCTTTGGTGATGAAAACAACAAGCCCCTCTTGTTGCCAAATGAGGTAGGCAAGGAATTTTTTGTAAATTCTTTTAGTTAATTTTTTTACCTCATTACTTGCTTTGAATTTAAGTGATAATTACAGAAGGCAAGCTCAGGTGGTGCAATTTAAAGGTGTGTCCTACCAGCAGTGCCACAGCTGGGAGATTCTCTGTACCCCAATCCTGATGGCTCCTGCTTTACGGCTCTGGGTTGGATTTGGGGTACTGGGAGATGTTACTGGTGGTGTTTCAGAATCCTGGACAGAAGGCAGGGGGGCTTGAGGAGTTGGGGGTTTGCTGGTGGATGAGAACTGGCCCAGGCTGCTGGGGTGTGACCAGCGCTTTGGTTGCAGACGTTTGAAAGGTCGGTGCAGCTGCTGGACCAGATCCCCTCGTACGACACGCACAAGATTGCAGTGCTCTACGTTGGGGAGGGCCAGGTGAGTGTGTGCAGGGCCTTCAGCCCCTGAGAGGGCCGGGCACCCCTGCAGCAAACCCCCCACCCCTGGGGTTTGTCCTGCTCCTGCACGCCTTGCTTTTCCTTAGTTTCTGGCAGTAAAAACCAGTGCCTGCATGAAGCCCTTCTAGGAGGGAGTGACCTAATCCCAGGCGGGTGATAACCTGATCACTGGTGCTCTTGGGTGCCCGCGGCACTCAGTGACTGTCCCACGTTCCTGTGTCCCAGAGCAACAACGAGATCGCGATCCTGTCCAACGAGCACGGCTCCTACCGCTACACGGAGTTCCTCACTGGGCTGGGGAAGCTCATTGAGCTCAAAGACTGTCAGCCAGACAAGATCTACCTCGGGGGCCTGGACGTGTGTGGGGAGGATGGCCAGTTTACATACTGCTGGCACGATGACATCATGCAAGGTGAGGTGGCTCCAGAAGCTGGAAGGAATGTCTGTCTCTTCTCACCTTGACTGGCCTGCCTTCTGCACACTGTTTCCTTTGCAGGGGTGGAGGGAAGGTGACCTGGGGCTCCTGTTCTTTCTGATATCTCTGCAAGCCATGTGTTAAAGTTCAACAGACCTGCCTTATTTAAGAAAAGAAAAATCACTGCACTTTTAAAGTAGCCTGCTGTCTAAGGGTTGGTAGGACTTGGTGTGGAGGTTTGCAGAATAAGCTGGTGGTTCCCATATGCTGTGAAGGCTGTTCACTGAAGGGGGTGTCAAAGCTCTGCTGTGTTTCTCTGAAGAGTGGTTTTGAGCAGGGGGTGTCACTGCTGTGGCCATTGCTCCTTGCACTGCAGTGTCACCCAGCTCCTGCAGCACCCACAGTGCAGAAATCAGCCAGGATCCAACAGGCCATGGTGAACTTCCCTGATTTTTCCATACAGCTCTGCTCATCACAAGTCCAGTTCCATGCTGCAGGTCCTGGTGCTCAGTTAGAGCAAGTCCTGGTTTAAGATATTTTAACTCTTTCCTCCTTAAAGCCGGTTCTGCTCCCCACAGTGCTCTGCTCCTTTCCACTGACCACTGCATTCCGTGCTCCAGGGACTGTGGGAGCAGCCCATGGGACTGGGTTCAGCTGTCACACATGGGGACAAACTTACTGAGGGAGCACAACTTGTATTTTTATTACTTTGGTGCTGCTACTGCTTTGTCTGGCACGTGACCATTGCTGCTTTCCCAGCCCAACCCAAGGATCTTCGTTTCCCTCTCCAGCCATTTTCCACATCGCTACTCTGATGCCCACCAAGGATTTGGATAAATATCGCTGTGACAAGAAGAGGCACCTGGGGAATGATTTTGTTTCCATCGTTTACAATGATTCAGGAGAGGACTTTAAACTGGGAACAATAAAGGTACAAGGTTTTCCTGGTGGGTGTGTTGTAAACCTCCATCTGGTGTGGTACCTTGGCAGACAGTGATCAGGAGTTGTTGGCCTTGCTGGGTTCATGTGTGTGTTCATGGCATTCAGAGGCCACGATGCTGCCAGGGAAATGTTTCTGACTGTTTTATTGTTTCCTCCTTAGGGCCAGTTCAATTTTGTGCACGTGATCATCACACCCCTGGACTATGATTGTAACCTGGTGACACTGCAGTGTCGGAAAGGTGGGGGTCCCTCAGCCTTTCCCATTTTGGGGCTCAGTAACTGCCTTCACTGAGCAGTGGGTTTGTGTTTCAAAAGTGAAAACTTCCAGAAGAAACTCTCTGGAACCAGTTTGCCCAGTTGCATCTGGGTTTGTCCTAGTCATGTATCTTCCCCAGGATAAGAGGTATCTTCCCATTGTACCACTCATAGTCAAGGTTAAGACAAAATGCCAACAGCAGAGCAACTCCCTCCAACAACTACTTGGGAACGCTGGAGGAGAGGGGAGGTGCAGCATCCTCTGGCTTTGGCCTCTGCTGTCCCTCCCAGCACTGCAGGACCCAGCCATGGCTCCATGTGAGTTCAGCAGTGCTGGTGCACGTGTTTTCCTCTTACCAAAGGGGCACTTGTGGGTGTTTTTGGCTCATGTTTTGGTTCATGTGAGAGCCCAGCAGGCTGTTCTTAACAGTACAAGTTCTGTTTCAGTGGGAGCTGCGGAGCTCAGTGGGAACTTCTGTGATACAGTTCCTCAGGTTGCTGTTACTTATTTAGTTACTGGCAACCTTTGGCTTGTTCTTAACTGTGTGAAAACAATTTTTTTCTTACTCCTTTAAATGAAAGACATGGAGGGTCTCGTGGACACGAGTGTTGCCAAGATCATCTCGGACAAGAACCTGCCCTTTGTGGCCCGTCAGATGGCCCTGCATGCCAATGTGAGTACCCCAAGCTCCCCCAGACCTCCTGGCTTCCAGCTGGTGCCTTGGGCCATCACCAGCTTCCAAGGAAACAAGCAGGGCTTGCTAAAGCAAAGAAATAAGTTTTCTACTTGACCTTGGAGTCAGAGTTGGCATACAAACAGCCGTAACTCAGAGCTGTATTTTGGTTGCTGTCTCAAGCTGCACTGAAACGTTCTGTTAATTTTGTTGTCGTGGTTATGCTGATGTGGCTCCTCTCTTGCCCTGCTTCTCCCCACCCTTCCCAAACCAGATGGCTTCCCAGGTCCACCACAGCCGCTCAAACCCTACTGACACCTACCCCTCCAAGTGGATCGCGAGGCTGCGGCACATCAAGAGGCTGCGGCACCGGGTGAGCGAGGCTGCTCCGGGGCTTTGGAGCCGGGCTCTGCGGGGCGGCAGGGAAAGCCAGCTGCCACCTCTCCCCTTTGCCTTTCAGCTCCGGGAGGAAACGCAGTACCAGAGCCCTGGCCTTCCCCTGCAGCTGCACCCCTCTGCCCCCAGCAAGCCCCCTGCCCAGGCGCCCCAGGACCCCCCGCCCACCTACGAGACAGGGCAGCGGAAGCGGCTCATCTCCTCCGTGGACGACTTCACCGAGTTCGTGTAGATCCCGGGATCTGGGACGCCGAGGCCATGGAATTGTGGTGCCTGCGTGCTGATCCCTGCGCCTGTGTGGACACAGGGTGTGGGAGGCCTGGGTGTGCTCCTTGCATGTGCACTTGGCATTGAACCCTGCCAGGTTTGGATGTCCCTGCCTCAGCCTTCCCTGAGGAGGACACTGTATTCCCAGCAGAAGCTCTGAGAGGACCAGCCCGCCGGGTTTGATTTGGTTTGAGCTATTTCAAGGCTTCTGTCTCTGTTGGGAACTTCCCTGCAGAACGTTTCTTTGGACTCCTTCCACACCAGCTCCTGGTGGAAGCAGACAAAGGATGATATTCTGCAGATCCTTACATGAAGGTTCAGGAGTTGTGGGATTTTTGATGACTTTATTGGGAATGAAATATGAAGTATTGAAAATCCAGTTGCTATTTTTGAGCACCCTGGAATCCCAGCTCCTACCTTGACTCGGAGTCTCTCAGCACTTGGACTCTCCAGGCTCTGACTCCTTCTGCCGCCAGCTCTGGAGTTAATTTGGGTTCTCTCCTGCCCAAAATGCTGCTTAAATTCCCATGAGTTTTTCTGCATTTTGAGAGATTCATGGCAGAAATTGTCACCAGAAGTAACAGCAAACTGGGAGGTGGAGCAGCAGAGTGGCAGAGCTGGGCCAGGAATCCCTGGGGCTGACTCCAGGTGTTCACCCCAAGGCCAGACCTGACTTCCAGGTCCATCTGCAGAACTTCCACTGGTTGCAGGAATGCTGGGGTAGCCCAGCCTTCTCTGTGCACCTCTAACCCCTTTTGGAGACTGTTGCCATGTCTCGGGGCATCGTCTCTGCCCGAGTTTTGCCTGTTGCACTAACAGTGACAGTCTCTCCTGGGACTCCTCCAAGGTTCAGGCCCTTCCAGCCCAGCTGTGCACAGCTGGAATGGGATTCTGCAGCCCCTCTTGAGGTGAGATGGGCACCAGACACTACACTACCCCACTGGGAGACACCACATAAGCTGGACTATACTGTGAGTACTTTATCTCCTGCTTTGGCCCTGGCTGGGAAGCGTGGATTTGGGAATGGCTGACAGCAGGGAGGTGAAGACAAGTGGAATGTGCACACTATGAAATGCCAGGGGAGGGGACAGAAGGGCCCCCCCTGGCCTGTGCAGAGTGTTTGGGAACCAAGTGTCTGTTGTGTTTAAGTGTTTGAGTCGTAAAGGAAATAAAGTATTTGTCTGGTCAGTGGTTCTGGCTGGCCTGGGAAGGTTCCAACTGTTTCCTAATCATGTAAATCCTTCCTCTTTCCCCCCTTTCAGCTTCCTGGTCTGTGTTGCTCCTGTAACCACCCCCCACACCTCCCAGTGCTGGACACAGAGGGGATTCCTGGCTGTGTTCCAGCCCCTGTACTGGGATATTCCTTGTGGTTCAGCTTCAGGTAACCTCTGCAGCGGGTAGGGGGCTTTTCTGTGGGCATTGCCCACCACAGGTGAGCCAGGGCAGCTTTGTGTGAGCCCTGGAGCCACACTCTGCCTTGGCCCAGTCTCCTTAAGGTGACCTCAGGAGCTGATGTCACTAATGCCAGCCCAGAGCTGCCCTTAGAGGCTGGAGGGTTTAAGGAAGTGTCTTGTGTTGTGCAGGAGACCTTAATCGACATTCTGGACACAAAGAGCATGAGTAGGGGGTGGGGAAGCAGCCCTGGCTGGAGCTGCTTTGCCCCTCAGTGAGGGGCTGCAGGGATTGAGACAAAACCACCCAAGCCACGTTGTAGCAGTCAGTGTTTATTTGACCTTGTCAGTTTTTAAGAAACATCCCCACAGTTACAAAACACACCATTTTTGTTTGCAGTGAAATGCTGACCTGACAGGAACCATTGGCATTTTGGTCACAATCACTGTTCTTTAAAAAAAAAAGAAAAAAGGCACTTGCAGAAGTCCCTCCCTGTCCCTTGGAACTAATGGATCGGGGTTTTGTTTTTCATTTAAGCAGCTTGATCCTGATGCATCGGTTGTGAGAGTTAGGACAATAAATAAGAAACCATCTCTTGGTGACTACAGACACAGAAATATACATTCAGGGGGATTTATTGGCGAGGGCTGCAAGTCAAGTTCATTGCTGTGAGGGCGTAACTCCTGACTGGAGTCCCTGTGGCTGCAGCTGTGCCTTAGCTGGGACACTGAGGGGACCCTGGGATGCTCCAACAAATAACTGCTGCTCTGAGAACTGTGAGTGCTGGAAGCTGTGGGTGCTGCCCACCACAGAGGGTTTGGGCTCTTCAGGGAACAACTGTGGGGGGCAGAGCTGCTCTCCATTCTTCCAGGGAAGGACAGAGGGAGGGCAGTTGTCTGATCCCATTTCTGCTCCTCTTTGATTAGAAGAAGCACTTGGTAAGTCACACACATCGAGTCACACACACACACACAGGGCAAGCTTGGTAAGGAACAGGCACTTGGGAACAAAACTCCTGATGGATTTGGGGAGTGTCCGTGTTACAGCTCCCTCTTTAGCTTAGGAAGGGCTGCTCCAAGCAGGTGGGGCCCTGCTCACCCCTCTTGCCTCCATGTCTCCTTCCTGCACTTCACTCCTACCACCGACCTCTTTTAATGAGGATACTCAAGCTGAGAACTAAACTCTGGGTCGCGAACTGAAATTTTTGGCTCTTCAAGAGATTTCCAAGACCTGCTTGGTTCGTTTGGTTCATTTCAATCACTAAACACTCCCATAGGGCCCTTGGGGGTGGCTGGACCTACCCCCACGTGGCTGTGCTGGAGCAGTTGTGAGTGGAGCGAGGAGCTGAGGAGCTGGATGTGACTCCAGCCCTGTGCCATGATCAGCTGCAGAGACACATTCCAGGCCGCTGGGACACCTCACCACTGCTCCTGTTACTGCCTTGGGGATCTGGGGACAGGCCTTGCACTGGCATTGTCACCAAATAAGTCATGGACAGCTGCCAGAGCAGAGCCTAGTGCTGTGCTGCCTGGGAAGCTAAAGAAACAAAAAATCCAAGGCCAGCAGTTTTACACCTCTGGCTTGACAAACAGGGGTTTTTTTGAGCACAGAGCACAAAGCTGACCAACACCTGGCCCCAGCCCTGGGCTCAACCACTATGTGCTGGTCCTGCCTGCTCCAGGCACCTCCTGCTGCCCCTGAGCTGGGATCCTCTCTCTGACCTTCTCTGTCATCTCCCACCTGCCTTTCCCAATGTGTCCTGGTTACCAGGATTGGATTTCCCCTCTACACTCCACTTTTCTGTGCCATCTGCTCTTCCAACACCTCCACACTGACCAACCACCAGCTCACTTTAACTGATTCTCCTTCTTTTCTCCTGCCCTCATCCCTCTGCAACCTTTCCACAGCACCTGTCCTGCACAGCACCCGAGGTTTCCAAAGGTAACTTAGACCTGTCCTAAAGCCATCACAGAGCACCCGCTGTCCTCCTGCAGCCACCCAGACGGGATGTGGCCAAGGAGCCAAGGAAGCACACAGATCATGGAATGAAATCTTAACTTAAAAGTATCCAGCCCAGCTGGGGCTGGAGGGGAGGCTCAGCAGGTGATGGAGCAATGGAAGTGCCATAGGAGACCCCTCTCTCTGCCTGGAAAGGTCCCCCCTGCCATGGGAAGGTGTTTCCAGGAGCATCAGAGGCACAGTGCAGCCAACCCCGAGGCAACTCCCCTGCAGCACTGCCCACCTGAGCCTTCCCTTCCACCCTCTGGCCTGTCCAAAGCCTGGAGCAGGTTCTGGAAGACACGGAGGAACCCCCTGGGGGCTGCCCCCCCTTGCCCCGAGCCAGCCCAGCCGACCCTCTCAGCCAGGAGAGCACACGCACCACACGCACACAGACACCCAATCCTTATATACACGGGACATTCCCAGGAAGAAGCACTTAATACATCCTTTAAATAACTCTGACAATAGTATTCTGTCTCCTATCTACATGTTTCAAACACGGTACCGATGCTATGAAAATATAGCAAACATACAAAAATATATACATTTAAAAACCAAACACACCCCATATAAATTACTTACAATAGCCATAAAGTAAAATGGGGCTGAGGAGGGGAACGCAGACCCCGGGGGAGTCCAGGCCCTGCTCTGCACCCCCGTGCTGTGAGCTGGGGGTGCCCCGTGGCACAGCCCAGCTGTAGCCCAGCAGCTGTAGCCCAGCACACGGCCAGTCCCGGGGGGCAGGGCTGGAGGGACCCCAAAAAAGCTCCCTCAGGGCTCCACCTGCCTCCTTTGTGCTGTAGGGAAGGTGCTGCCTGAGCAGGGGCTGCGCTCGCCTCCTCACTGCCCATTTCAGTTTATGATTTAAACAAACAAAATACTGCTTTTGTGATATATTATCCCGTTCTTAGCTCGCACGTGTCACTGTAGCTGAGGAAAGCCTTGTTTAAAGTGCTGGGCAGTACATAGAACAAGTAAACCAAAAAATACATATACTTAGGGCAATACATTCCTTGGGTTAGAGAAGCCAAGCAGCCAGCGGTGCCCAGGGGCCATGGTGGGGGGACAGGGATGGGCGGGGACCGCGGTGACACCAGCACCTTGGGAACCCCAAATTGGAGGAGGCTGGAGCAGCCCCGGGGGTCTCAAAGCCCTCGGGCTGAGCTGCTGCTCCCTGTGTCCCCCCAGCCTGGCCAGGCTCGCTGGAGCTTGCAATGTCCTTTGTTTTAAATATTGGATTTCTTTAAATACAAATAATAGTACCAATTTCTGGAGGATAAAAGTAGCCAATACTGGAAATTAACTGATCTGGGCGTGGATAGCATTTATCTATATATCTATTTATGGTTAAAAAAACAAGGTGGGTTAAATACCTTCTCGAAAGCTGTCGCTTTCCTCCACAGTGCGTCTGGTCGACAAAAATCCAGGACTTGGTTCAAACCTTCCCGGCCTGGGGCTCTCCCGTCCTTTCCCATCCGGCACAGCCAGCAGGGAAGGGGCTGAGCTTTGTCCCGCTCCCCCAGCGCCCGTCCCCCGTCCCCACCCGCAGCCGGGGCCGCTCAACACCCACCGCGGCCCCCGCTCCCACGGGGATCCGCTGCACCCGCCCGGCCGCAGGGGAAAGGCTCGGCCTTCTCCCCCGCTCTGTAACACTGGAGTGCCCCCGAGGGCTCCGGGGAGGCTGGTGGCCGTGCCAGCGGCGTGGTGGGGCAGCCCCGTGTGCCCCGGCCGGCCCAGCCGCCGGGCAGCTG
>VZRE01004983.1:556974-635930 GCA_013396775.1 Cephalopterus ornatus
CAGGAGCCGGCTGGGCACCGAGCCCCGGCCGCCCGGCACGGCCCCGGCACAGCGCGGGGACCGCGGGGGCTGCACGTCCGTGTCCGACACCTCGGGGGACGGTCCCCGCTCCGAGCCGCCCGCACAGCCCCTGCCCAGCGCGGCCTCGGGGCCGCGGTGCCTCCTGCGGGAGCGGCGGCTCCGGGAGCCCTCCAGGAGCAGCTCGATGCGCGACACGTCCTCCGTCACCTGGTTGACGCGGTCGAACTGGGCCAGCAGCATCTCGAAGAGGGAGAGGAGGCGCTGGATGTCGGCGTCCACTTCCAGGCTGTCCCGGGTGCTCAGCACGAGGCTCAGCCCGTCCAGCTGGCTGGAGGACGTGGAGGCCCTGGAGCTGTCGGAGGCAGCGCTGGGAGTGGGGCCCCGGAAGGACTTGGAGTCACTGGAGTCTCGGGAGGGCAGAGGCTCCATTCCTTCGAACCTCACCTTGTGCCGGAA
Source organism: Cephalopterus ornatus (assembly GCA_013396775.1). Lineage (NCBI taxonomy): Eukaryota > Metazoa > Chordata > Aves > Passeriformes > Cotingidae > Cephalopterus > Cephalopterus ornatus. The sequence goes on from VZRE01004983.1 coordinate 557,452, forward strand.
CTGGAGGGAACAGGGGAGCAGAGGCAGGGTTAGTTCAGAGCTCTCGGTGGGAACACTCCAAACACCCCGGGGCTGCTCCCAGCTCCCACACAGCTCCCTGTGCGACAAGCCATGGACCTGGGGATGGATCCCAGTTAAAACCACATGGAACTGTGGGGCTGAGAACTGCTGATACCCCCACAGTGCCCCATCACTAACCCAGCCCTGGGGCCCGCAGGAGCAGCAGCTGCTCCAGCCCTCACCTGCCAGAGGAACCTGGCCGTGAGCAGCAGCGGGACGTAGCCAGAGGCAAAGGAAGGCTAAGGATGGTGAACATTTTCTCTTTTCCACCTGGCCCCTTCTCCATGGAGCCCCCAGGCTGCTCTCACCTCCTTGGCTTTGCTGAAGCCCATCCACATCTTGAGCCTGCGCACGAAGAGCTCCACCATCTCGTAGTCCTGGGGCTCGAAGGCAGGACGGTACAGCTCGAAGTGCATCTCGCGGTAGCTGTGGATCAGCACCACCGTGAGCAGCCTCAGCACGATCCACACCTCCAGGACGATGTAGCTGGTGCAGAACAGGCAGTAGAGGCCCGAGGCCTCGGGCAGGCAGGGCCGGAGGCTCCCACTGCCCCGGAGCAGGGCCAGCAGCAGCAGGAGGCTGCTGCCCACGCTGCGGAACGACTCAGAGGAGGAGGAGAAGAGCTGCAGAGGGGACATTGGAGATGTGATGAGAAGGGATCAGCGGCAAAGTGTTCCCCCCAGCCAAGATAGCCCCTCCTACATGGGCCCTGAGGGGTGAGCTGTGAATCCGCCGTGACAGGGACAGCCCCTGGCCAAAGCTGCCTGTGGCAAGGTGGGCATGGAGCATCCAGGGGACCCACGGGCTTTGCTCATGTTGTGCCATGGTGAGGGATGAGGGGCAACAGCCCCACAACCAGCCCCCCTCTGAGGGCAGGGGAACAGGGGTAGTTACCAGGAAGCCGAGCTGGGCGTAGGCCAGGAGGAGGAGGGCAAAAGCCACCCCTGCAGCCGTGAGCTCCTTGGCCGACTTCTGGAGGGTCTTCCCAAACACTGACCACTGCCTGACGAACCGCAGCTGCTGGGCAGCCTGGGGAGGAGAGGGGGTGTTACAGCAGGGGCCCCTCCCAGCACGGAGGGTCCCTCACACATGTCTGAGAAACGCAAACCCTGGCAGAGCACAGACCATCCCAGGCACAGGTTCCTTGCAGACAAAATCACCCCATCAGCCACACTTGGCCGGGATCTGCCAAGGGAATTAGGGGCCCAGAGGCTGTAGAGGCCCAAAGTGCTACAGCAGAGACACACGTGGCCTCACTGCCATCCCTCTGCCCTGCAGCAGGGTCTGATGTGGCAGCAGCATCCAACAGTGCCTGATCAGGACCTCAATCCCGCATGTTTTCCTTCAGGGCCCTTTGCTGGCCTTGCCAGGGACCACGCAGGAGGGCCAAAGCACCCAGTGCCCAAGAGCTGCTCCCCCCAAGCCCCCCGTACCTGCACAGTCAGGAGGAAGAGCAGGGATGCAGCCAGGCTGCTGAACACAGAGCTGAGAAAGGCCACCTGGTAGAAGTTGGTGAAGCCCCTGCGGTTGTTGAGGTACTTGAGCCACTGCTGGTCAGCGAGGGTGGCCTGGCTGAGGTGAACCACCACGGTGCTCGTGGTGAGTAGGATGAAGAGCCACTGGCCGTAGTTGCCCCACTGGGTGAAGTAGGCTCTGCCTTCCTTCTTGATGGACAGCGACTCCGACACCACGAAGTAAACCACAAACATCATGAGGAAGACCTGGGGGAGGGACGGGGAGGTCACCAGGGAAGGAGGAACAGAGAGATCACCAGGAGAGGAGGAATGGAGAGGTTACCAGGGAAGGAGAGGGCAATGCTTGACTGCTATGCTGCACCCAGGACAGCAAATGCCCCCAGACTAGGCCCAGTTCCACCACCTGGAGCACTGCAGTGTCCTGCCCTGCCTTCCCTGCTCACGCAGTGCCCCACTCCCTCCTGAAGCTCCCCAGTGCCCATGTCCAGTGCCCCTGTGGCAGGGTGGCAGCGCCCAGGGGGCGAGGTCTCTGCAGACACCAAACCTAGCCAAGGTCTCTGGGGACACGGCTTGTCTGGCTGATGTCCCCACTGAGGGCAGAACAAACCCTCATGTTTCTACGGTGACAGACATGAGCTCAAGGAAACAAAAATGCTGAGACAGGACCAAGAGGAGGAGGAACCTCCTTCCCCTCTGTGGTGCCAGGGCTGTTCCCTGTGTGCTACCCAGGCCTGGAAGCAGAGTGGTGACAGGCGAGGGGACAAGTGGATTCAGGCAGAGTGCACAGTGACCAGCCTGGGTGAGGGTCCCCAGAGCCCCCCCTGCAGTGACCCCAAGGGCAGAGGGGTGCAGGGGGAGGGACCACACTGACCATCATGAGGAGCTGCAGCGTGACCCCCCCGCTGAGCCGCAGCAGCGGGAAGGGGCTGATGGTGAGGGCGGCGATGGCCTGGCCGGATCCCGGGAATTCCAGGCGCAGGGTGATGGCCACGTGCAGGTCCACGCTGGGGTTGTACTGCAGCAGCTCCACAAACACTGCCCGGCTCCTGCAGGGAGAGAGGAGCAGCTCAGGGACTGGGACAACACCAGCTCTGGGGCCACTGCTGGGTGGGACCATCAATCCTGTTCCCTGTGACACTCCAGCAGAATCCCAGAAACCCTGGCTGACAGCAGGACATGTCCTCTGCCCCTGCCACACTCACATGTTGTCGATCCACGTGTGCTGCTGCAGGAAGTCCAGCTGGGCCCGGCTCTCCTCCAGCGAAGGGCCCAGCTCCTGCACGTACCCGCTGCTGTCGTAGAAGGAGATGTAACCCCAGTACCAGATCCTGCAGAGGAAGAGGAGCCACGGTGTGAGGCTGAAGGGCACTGGTGCTCTCATTCATGGCAGGCCAGGAGCAGGTGTGCAGATGCAGATCCTGCCCCTCAAGAGCTGCCTCAGCATTTATTCCACAAGGCAAATCATAGGAGTGCATTGATCCACCTCAGTGCTCCCAGCCTCAGAACAGCCCCAGCCCCTGTGGTGGCCCATGAAGATGCCTCCAGGGTCAAACGAGAGCAGAAACCAACTGTGATTTATGTCCAGTGTGCAGGACAAGCTCCCATCACCCTCTTGAACAGAAATCTAGTGCTGCTCTGTGGGTGCTGGGTCTCTGCCCTGGAAGGTGGAGAGTTGAACCTCTGCCCCTGGGCCCCCCAGAGCAGCACAACGCTGCTGTTCAGACAGTTTGGGGTGACATGCACGTCCCCAGGGAAGCTGGGTGCCCCCCACCACTCTCACTGCCAGTGTGGGTGTGCCCAGGGAAGCCCTTTGGCATTTGTGTCCATTTGCCCTGTGCCAGGCTCAGGGGCTGCAGTTGGCCTCGCTGAGGGGAGGGCTGGGAACCACCCAGGGCACAAAACCAACCGTAAAGACCTTGTAAAGGTCTGAAAGGATCAGCTGTCCCATCTCTGGAGGATGGGGGATGGAGCAGGGGGTGGGAGCAGGCTGGGCAGCCCCTTACCCTGCCAGCTCGGGTGGGGAGTGGGCCCACGCTGCCGTCACGTTCCCGGCTGCCCTCTCCCAGCCTGTGCCATAGTCAGCGGTGGCAAAGCTGTGCTGGTCAGTGCAGCTCCTCCAGGCCCTGCCCACGCCGGGCAGGATGTCCTGGGCATGGCACTCAGCTGGAATGAGACCACACCGTCACCCCCAGGGAGTCCAGCACAGCTAGTGCTGGGGCACAGCTGAGCTCACACCCCCAGCATCTCCCTTCCTCCCAAACCCCTCCACCTCCACACCTCAGCCACCCCTCCAGACATCAACCCAGCCTTTCTCTTCATGATTTCACCAGGGTGAGGGGAAGGGAGCATGCAGAAGTTGGGGATTAAGAAAAGAATGGGTATTAATAAGGAAAACGTAGGAGTCATGATATATCCACACCGTCAGCTCAGAGTGGATTTGCTGGGTACAAGCGGAGAACACAGGCATTCCAATCAGCATTGGGGTAACCATGAACCACCACTCTGCTCCTGGAATGCACCACTGGCTTTAAATTTCCTGAGGGCAGGGTTAGATGGGATACTGGGGAGAAATTCTTCCCTGTGAGGGTGGGGAGGCCCTGGCACAGGTTGCCCAGAGAAGCTGTGGCTGCCCCATCCCTAGAAGTGTCCAAGGCCAGGTTGGACGGGGCTTGGAGCAACCTGGGCTAGCGGGAGGTGTCCCTGCCCATGGCAGAGGGTAGGACTGGGTGACCTTTAAGGTCTCTCCCAACCCAAACCATCCCAGGATTTCATGACCAGCTGCCCCAGTTCACCTCGGCAGAGCAGAACCAGGGGCTCACTAAAGTACAAACTACAAAAACCTACCCTGTGCAACCTCCGCTGCCTTCCCTCAGCCCCAGCTGCACCCAGACCTGCCCATTTTGTCCCTCCAGGACTGTGCCCACCCCGCTGTGAGAGCAGAGCCCACGTACCCTCCTGCAGGCGGAGCTGGCGCAGCCGGGCCGTGCCCAGCGTGGTGCTGTGGCTCTCCTGGCCCGAGCCGTTGTTGTGCAGGTACGGGAGGAACACCTGCGACATCCAGAGCCAGAACTGATCCGACCTGCGAGGGGACACGGTGTGGGAGGGAGGCAGAGCCCTGGGGCAGCTCTGCCAGGGCCAGCTCTGCATTTCTCACCCATCCTGCGGGTTTCACCTGGATGAGGCACCGAGCACTGCAGAGCCAACCCGGCTGTTCTGCTGGCCAGCAGGCACATTCCCACCCATTCCAGGGGCTGGGATGAGGTCAGAAAAGGGATTATTTGACATGACCTAAAAGTGACTGAATCCACTTGACACCTGGATGAGGATCAAAGTGGGGGTATTTGGCAGTGCAGAGGGAAAGACACACTATTTAGGACCAGATTATCCCCCTTTACACCACTTTTGCCCCAAAAACTCTACCAAACTGACTGGAATAATTCCTGATCCACACTGTGATGAAATCAAAAGCTCCAGTGACTTTGGCACAGCAAAGCCACGCTGATGTGCACAGAACCAAGGGCTCTGCAGTGAGACACCCTCAACCCCAGGCAGTGTTCCAAGGTCAGGCTGGACTCATGGAATTCCCAGTGGTGTGAAAACTCAGCTGGGAAAATTTTATCCAGTTAAACCAAATGTTCAGAGCAAGGAAGGGCAGGACTCTGCACAAGATGTCATTTCTGGTTCTTGTGACCCTGTTCATGGCTAAATCCTACGGTTGTAAATTCTGGAGACAGAGAAACTCATGCCCTTTACAGCAGCTCCACTTAAGTTCAACAACAGTAACTCACAGCCCCTTCCCATGGAGAAATTAAACTTCTCCACCTCCAGAGACCCCTCTGCTCTCCAAGAGAGAAGCAGAACCACAGGCACAAACGGGACCTGCTCGCTGCCAGGCCAGGCTCACGTGCGAGTCCCAGCTCCACACCAGTGCTCCCAGTGGAGTCAGGAACCTTTTATGGGAGAGACTGAGCCCAACATCCAGCTTCCCTGGCACACACCACCACCTCAGCCCCCATCCCAGGGCCTTGGCAGGTACCTCTTGATGAGGAGAAATTCGTTGCTGCCCAGCTGCTGCTTGATGGAGCTCTGCAGGAGGAAGGCCCGGCTGGTGCGGGACGTGTCTCCGTAGTTGGTGAGCAGGATCACCAGCAAGAACATCATGTAGATGAGGAAATTCTGGGAAAAAGAGAGTAGAAAGGGATTGCATGGAGGAGCAGGATCCCAATCCTGCAGCAGAGCAGTGCACCAGGATCAGGACCTTAAGCAGGCTGTTCTTTCCTTTTTCATATGGGAAGCAGCTTAAAATGAAACCCAGATCACAGGCTCAGAACAAGATTCTTTGTTGAAAGAGCTCCTATACGCTATCAGTTCAGCTTATCCAATAGTTACGGGGAATTCCATCTTTAAAGGGGAATCACTCAGTTAAAAATAACCCGATTCCATCAAAGCAGCTGTATTCCCAGCACAAGTGGAGGATCGGTACTGAATGAACTACAAAGGCTGAAATTTCTGCTCCCAGACAGGAAGTTGCATTTCAAAAGACCCAACTAATGAATTTTTCTGTGCAAGTTGGTGTCTGCTTCACACTCAAACCTTGCCCTAACCTCAAACACCTGAGTTGTGGAGCCAAACACCAGTTGCTCCAAATCAACCCCCTCATGGTTCTGCTTTCCAGCCCCCTCAAAGCTCCAAAGAGAAGATGAAAATCACTGCCAGACTTTTACAGATGGGGAAACTGAGGCAGAAGCTGAAAACATGCAGCCACTAGCTGAGGGGATCCCAGCTGGGCTGGGAGGACCCACACCAGGATGTATCTCAGCCCTCTGCCCTGGGCACCAGGCAGCAGGAGATGTCCCACCTTCAGCATCCTGTGCGGCAGTTTGACCTTCCTGGCCTCCTCCTTGGCCTGGAAGAGGGCGAAGCCCTGCGGGGGCCGCACTTTGCTGATCTTCTCCGACACATGTTCCACGCAGGGCTGCTCCACCAGGGTGTCGTCCTCCTCCGGGTGCAGGCGCTTGGCAACCAGGGAGAAGTACAGGGCTTCCAGCAGCACCTGGGGACAGGGAGAGTCCCGAGCCTGCGGCGAGCTGGGCCACCCGGGCATTCCAGCAGCAGCTCCTGGGGGCCCTTGAGCACAGCCAGCACAGCACAGCTCCTCCCTGGAGCAGCCAGACAGCCCCTAAAACCATGTGCCACCAGCCCTGCCTCCCCTACTGCCGCTGGCATCCACATCCTTCCCTTCCTGAGGGATACGGAGCTGGGAGAGACCATTCAATTAACATCAGGCCCAGTCTGACTCCATTTCTTCATGGAAGAGGTTGTCCAGCCCTGGCCCAGGCTGCCCAGGGCAGTGGTGGAGTCACCACCCCTGGAAATCCTCAAAAACCATGGCGGTGTGGCACTTGAGGACACGGGTTAGGGGTGAACATGGTGCTGGGCTGATGGTTGGACTGGATGACCTTCAAGGGCTTTTCCAACCCCTCGATTCAGTGATTCTGTGATTAGTGGCTGGACAAGCCATGAATTACAGCTGCCACACACACATGTACAGGCGTGTCATGGTATCCTCACCTTCAGGGGCTCCCAGACCAGGAAGGACGCCAGAAAGCTGAATATCCCTGAGATGAGCCACATGAGGGCCACGCTGGAGGAAAAGCCCACCCCGATCCACACGGAGACCCCCGCGGAGGTGGCGAAGAGCAGGAGGCTGATGCCATGAGCCAGGTAGGAGCACCAGGGCGGGAGCAAGCGCTTCCGGAACGTTTGGTCTGCAACTGGGAGGAGGGAAAGCAAATGTGAATATTCCTGCCAAAGGGTCCCAGTGGGCACAGTAAGGGCTGAGCTCACTGCCCATCCTGGATGAGTTTGGAGGGATTATCCCAAACATTTCCCACTAAGCAGCACATGAAGAGATCCAGGCTCCAGAAGAAGTTGGCAGGAAATAGCAGATACACCCCAAGCAGGGAGCTGCCTTCCCTAAGACTCCTTTTCTATTTGCCCTCTGTTCCCCAAGCGCTGCTGTGTGGGATGGCCCCTGTCCCTGCACACCCCACCCCCTGCCCTGATGGGCACAGTCCTGGTACCTGTCCATGTGGACTTGGCTGATCTGCTCACTTCCCTGGGAGGAGCTGCCATGCTCTGCCCTTTGTCGTTCAGCTTCTGCATCATGACAGTCTCCACCTTCTCCCCGAACACGCTGGACCTGCCGAGGCAAAGGGTGACAGCTGTGTCACTGCTGGCACTGAGAGGGGCTGAACTCCAGTGCCAGCACCAGAGACCAGTCCTGGGACAGACACACACACAAGGGACACAGACACTGCTCTGTGTCTTGTGGACAAAAGCTGAAAGTCTTTCCCCTCCATTGATCTGCCACTCTGCAGTGGCTGCCACTGGTGGGCTGCCAGCCCAGCTGGATGGTGGTCAGGGTGCCAAGCAGTGTGCTCTGGGCATGGTATGACAAAGATTCAACCCCCTTCTCCCTTCCTTCAGTGCCATGAAGTGAACTTGCATCCCAGCACTTTGCCAGCAGCCCAGAAGGGCTGGAGGCACAGCTGGGGCTTTAAGGGATATTCCAGGTGGCTCCTGGAAGGATAGCAGTGCCCTCCTGGAGCTCTGGCTGTGGGGGCTGCAGGAATCACGGCCAGCAGGAACACAGTGACCCATGGAAATGTCCCAAATGCAGCTCAGCTCAGCTGGGGTGACACTCGTGGGGCTGGGAGGGAGGACAAGGGGCAGGAGGCTCGGGCTCAGGGGGGACTCTGCCCCCCAAACACTTACAGGCCTGAGATCAGATCCGTTTCAGCCCTCATGTATGGCCCTAGGTCCTGGGAGATGCCGCTGGCTCCATCCGCCAGGATCTGCCGGATCAGATCCTCGTCTGGGAAAGGGAGAGAGCACAAAGAGCATTGGGCACGAGCACAGAGCCCAGCACCGCACCAGGGCATGGCTCTGCACCCTCGGGCTCAGCCAAGTGGTGGAACTGGGGAGGAGGAGGAGGGCCAGGGGGATGTCCTTCTCCATGGACAGCCCTCCCCTGCTCCCTGTCCCCCAGCTCCTGTCCAGTCCCAGCCCCCTCAGAACCAGGCAGGAAACTGCTGGTTCAGGGAGCCAAGTTCTCCTTCTCCAGCCACTTACAGAGGCTCAGGGACACACTGTGGCTTTGCAACCAGTGAGAAAGGGCTGGTTGCTTGCAGCACTCCCGTGGAACACACCCCTCCTTGGTCCCAGTCTGCTGGCAGCGTGGGACCACTCACTTCAGACTGATCCCCACCAGGATTTTTGCTGTCCCAGACTAAAACCCCTGTTAAGCAGACCCAACCCTCCTCCTCCACCCTTCGAAGTGAAGCCATTGGTGATGGCAGCAGCTCTGCCTCTCTAACCTGAGGCAGAGAAGTACCGAGGCTGTCCCTGGTGAATGCCAAGGGACAAACTGTCCTCCTCGGTGGCCAGCGGGGCCTCAAGCCCGAGGTGGCGGCTGGCCCGGCCTCTCTTCAGCTTCTGGATGGTGTTGCCCATGATGGAGGGGTCACTGAGCAGGTCTGGCCAGCTGAGCAGGGCCTCACTGGAGGGCCACCGCACCAGGCTGTGGGGAAACAGGAATGGGGGCATCAGGTCCGTGTGGGGAAGCAGGAGGAAGGGAACTGGGTAGGAACTGCAGGAAAACAGGACAACCCCAGCCCAGCAAAGCAGGAACTAAACTCCTGCTCACTCCATCCCCAGAAACCTCCTCACCTTTTGGAGTCCTCCAGGAAGAGATCTGTTTTGGTTTGCTCAGAGAAGGCCTGTGGAGGAAACAGGCATTTCAGGCACATGACACTGGTCTGTGCCTGGTTAAAGCAGTGGGTTGTGAACGCCAGCGGTCACTGGGAAGCTGGAGGTGCTGGTAGCTCTGGGCCCACACCTCAGGAGCCTGCGCCCCTCCAGAGATAACCCACAGGCACACTGAGAAGATCCATGCCCACAGACAGCTGCGGACAACTACTGGATCTGGGATTGGCCTGGGCAGGTGAGGGACGAAGGGCTGTGCTCTCCCCCAGCACTGGGATCTTCCAGAGGCACTTGAGTGCCTCAGCTCTCCCCCTGACAGCTGGGGTGGGCACTGTCCCTGCAGGGAGCACGCAGACCTGTGCAGCCTGTCCAGCTTTGGGGAAGGAAGCAGGTTACCTCTGCCTGGAGCCCCGGGAAGGTGGGGAAGGAGCTGTCGAGGATTGAGGAGTCCAGGTAGTTGTCAATCTCCAAGGACTGCTGGTCTGAGTGAGTCACTGTGTGGCTGATGGAGACCTGCAGGGGACAGGAAGGAGGGATGGAGGTGACACTGTCACTCCAGCTCCCTGCTCTGCTGGGGAGCCCAGACCTGCCCAGGGGGGCTGAGAACAGGCCCAGACCCATCCTACACTGCCTCCAAGGCCCCTTGGACACCCGGACCCACATACACCACAGCCCAGTGCCACCCAGGCTGTCCCAGGGACAAGCTCCCAGGAAGCCCCATGAGTTTGAAAGCTTGTTCCTGTGTGCTTACAGGAACATCAGACACATTGGCTGCTCATCAGTCCCTGAGCAGCTGGCTGCAATACTTAATGGGGCTGTTAATTGTGCCTAACTAGTCATTAAATCCCCAGCTAATCCCTTCCCAGCTGCTTAACCACAGCTCTGCTCTGACAGCTGAGCTGTACCCAGGGCAGACATTCAGAGAGGCTCCACTGAGCATCTCCTGGGCTCCTGCCAGTGCAGCAAAGGGTTGTGCCTTTCCATGGCATTTGAGTGCCTGTCACACACTGAAATCAAGAGGGAGGAGGTGCCTAAACAGCTTCCAAACCCCACCCTTTTGGTCTCTGAGCACCGTCAGAGTCCAGGCAGTGATCTGAGGACAAGGGAGGGAGGCAGAGACTGCCTAAGGGACGGCTCTAGCCATGGTGCAGCACAACTGGGCAAGTGCAGAGACCGCTTGGAGTGGTGTGGTGAGTGCTGGAGGGGTGAGGTCCCAGCAAGGGCAAAACTTAGCCTCAGATAAGCAAAGCTGGTGGCATCCCACCCATCAGAGCAGCCTGCAACCATTCCTCCTCCTCACCTTGCCACGAGCCATCCGGAACAGAAATAAAATGACCAGGTAGAGGGGATAAACCACCACGCTGGACACCAGACCAACAGCCACTGTGTCCACACTGACAGGGATCAGGTTGGAAACGGCCACGTTGCTGGAGAGAATCAAGAGAGACCAGCGACAGGTGTCAGCAGGAGCATTTGGGGTTGCCAGGTAAGAAAGCAGGAGACAAAACCGCACAACCGGGTATTTCAGATGGGCAGAGAAAGAAACAGGCCTGGGCAGTGCTAACAGATGGCACAGCAAACCCAAAATCTGACTGTCCTTGGTCATCCATCATCCATGCCCCGCTCCCAGTTCTTTAGAATGACAAGGGCAGGCTCAAGGCCACAACCAAGGCAGATGTTCCCAGTGGGTTTAAGGTCTGCCCTGCCCTAATGGGATGGGCAGGAGGGGCTCTGAGGAGGGTGGGGGCTGGCCAGGGCACCGAGGGCCCAGCGCACCTGAGGTGGACGTTGCCCACCACGCCGTACCACACGGCGTTGGCACAGAGGAAGAGGAAGATGAGGAGGGAGCAGCAGGTGGCTCTCTGGACGCGGGTGAAGCGGCTGCGGGGCGGGCGGTCCCACAGCGACAGCCACACGTGCTTCTCGAAGAACCCTCGCTGCAGCTCCGCCACGAAGATCCGCGAGAAGCTCCTCAGCTCCGTCTCACCTGGGGACAAAGAGGGACACTCAGGGTAGCTGTGCTGCAGAGGGGACCTGGCTGGGCACACCACACCCCTCTCTGCAGAGAACCTCAATGATTCCATGATTCTGTGATTCCCTCCTGCCCAGGTCCTTGCCATGCCCTGTCCTCCAGCACGAAAGACCCAGCAGAGCACTTGGCATCACTGCCATGAGGAAGAGCCAGTGTGGAGGCTCCGGGGTCTCTCTGCTCTCCTGTGCCACGAGAACTGCTCAGCACCCCAAACCCACACCCGGGGTGAGCACTTACTGGCAGCAAACACCTCCTTCTCCACCAGGCCATCGTTGTCCTCGCTCTCCACCGACAGCCAGTCGTTCACCAGGAAGAAGTAGCTCTTGCTGCTCTGGAGGTCCCGCACGATGACATGCTGCAGGTACCAGGAGGGGCTGAGTCCTAAAAGGGGAGTGATGGAGAAATATTTCATGGCAGATATTCCCTGTGTGAGCCTGAAAAGCTGAGAGGGCCACACAAGGACCTGTCAGTGGGACAGCAGCACTTCCCTATGACACCATCATCATCGATGGGAAAGGCAGAGTACTCAGAAAAGCTTGCACAGCCAGCTCACCCCTGAGGTGACATTTACAGGCACTGTCACAGTACACAGCATGTAGAATCATATGTGTCTGGGGTGACACCTGGCCAGTCCGTGGAATTCCCTGTGATGCAGTACTCCCCAGCAATGTCCCCCCAGCAGGTCACCAGGAGCCACCGTAGGCTCTCATCCCTCTCTCCTGGCCCAGGTATCAGGTGGATCAGAGCCTAGTTCTGGCCTGGGATGTGTGATCCACCCACGTGCCCCACCCCACACGTGCTGGTGTCCCACCTTTGTTGTCGTGCCAGATGCGGATGCGCCAGATGCTGCCAAGGCTGCGCTCTGTGGCGATCTGGAACACGTCGAGGCTGTTGCGGTGGAAGGCGTTATCTCCGTCCAGGTGCCTGTGACCACTTTTGTTGTCCACCCCGTACAGGGCGATCCCCACGTGGGCCGTGGTACCTGCAGTGGAGGGGCTCACTTAGGGAAGCCCACCTGAGGTGTGGTTGTTCCAGCCCCACCCTCCTGCCAGTGACCTGCACCAGCAGGGTTGGAATGAGATGATCTTTAAGGAACCTTCCAACCCAAACTAGTCTGCGACTCCATGACTTTTGACCTGTCCCATCATCACCCAGTATGAACTGGGAATGCTGTGGGAAGCCCTGGACTGACTGCTCAGAGCTGCTTCAAGCACCAGCTCAGCTCTGGGCCCTGCAGGGAACGTGCAATGGGTGACGTGCTGAGGTGAGACCAGGGGACCTACGCAGACGTCACCGGAGGCACCATGCACGGGAGCAGCCTGTGGGCTAACCTGATCCTCTGCCCCAGCCCGTCTTCACCAGGATCTCGTATTTGTACATCCCGTTCTTCCCGCAGAAGGGAATCACTCCCACCCGGTGCAGGTCGATCGTGTCCAGCTTGTGCACGATCAGCGCAGCCACCGAGTAGGTCACAAAGCACACGGCACATGTCAGCAGGACGATGTAGTTCAGACCCGGGCCTGGGGCCTGGGAAGAAAGAAGAATGTTGAAAGGTAACTCTCCCTCCTCAGGAGGACCTTTCTTCCCATTCCCTGCCTCCTTCCTGGCTCTCATCACCGCTCAGACGTGATCCCACAGACCACAGCAGCAGCTGCCAGGAGCTCTCTGCTCCCACTCACGTCACAGGGACAGAGCGAGGAAGGGCTTGGATACCCTTGGGAAGCAGGGAGCAGCTGGCAAGTGCAATTCCCTGGGATAAAACAGTGCTAGGTAACAGCTGGAAAGAGAGTTTGGCATCTCCCTAAGAGGGGAACACATTGTGAGATGTCCAGATCAGGGACTAAAGCCATCTGCCAAAGGTCTGTTTTCAGCAGCAGCCAGGATTCCCAGCCAGAGGACACAGCCTTCTGTGATCTGTGCCCATCTGCACCTTCCAAAGGCTCCCAGGTGCCTGTGCTGGTGCCAGGTGGGCACAGGGCAGCCTGACCCAGCTTGAGCAGGAAGCTGACAGGAGCCTGAGGCTTTGCGAGGTGACAACAACCTGCTCAGCGTGTGACAACCCTGCTCAGCCTCTGCTTGGTGGTACTCACGGGGAAGATGAACTGGACAGAGTTTGGGGGCACGAACAGGCTGGCCCCAAAGGCAGTGAGGTGCTGGGTTAAGCACACGGCCTGGTCTGGCCTCGTCTCCTCCAGGGGGACAATCCCTTCTGTTTTCCAGCGCTTCTCCCGCTCGCTGAAGTACTGGCACAGGGACGTGTAGAGCCCCAGCGTCACCTCCACCGGAGACCAGCTGAAGTGGTTGGTGATGTTCAGGTAGTATCTCTGGATGGGATCATCCGTTCTGGAGAAGGGAAAGAGCAAGGAGATGACTAACCCACCTTCTGAATGGACACAAAGCCTGTTCTGATGGATGTGTGTCCAAGGAAAGCATCCAGCTGCAGGGGCAGGGGAGCACACAGTGAAGAGGAGAAGCCCAGTGAACATGGTATGATTTATGCTCTTCGGCAGTGCAGATACTCAGGGGTCAACCAGACCACCTAGATCCTTCATTTGGTATTATTTCAGCACCTGGAGCACTACTGCATATCCTCTCTGTCCAGCTATCCCACTGGCCTTTCCCTGTGTCCCATTGACTCCCACAACACTTCCACAACAACTCCACGAATCTTAGCTGAGAGGAGATTTGATTAGGATGATTTATTCCTCTTTGAGCATCCTGTTCCCAAAAGCCATGGAAGCTGTGCCAACTTGCACAACAGTGGCTCCACTCTCGCCCCACCTATCCCAAGCTGCCCATCTTTTCTCCTCAGATAATGCCTAGGAATGGCTCCTAAGTAACCCGAGGCATGAACACATGCTCCAGGGCAAGGCAGTAACTGGAGCTGCAGGAATGACTGCTCTGATAAGAAGAAAAGAGCTTGTGGGAGCCCAGAAGGGATGTGGTGTTCTCCTGTCACCCACTGGGAAGGGGAGCTGTGAGGACAGAGGTGCTCTCTGAGGGTTTCACTGCAGAACAAGATTAACATCCTCTGGGAAAGGGTTTCATGAGCTGCATAAAGCAAACCCTAAACCCACCAAGGTCAGTGTGAGTCCCTTGGGAAGAGTCCTGCTAAAGCTGGGCAGCTCTGGGATCACGGTGCACAGAGGATGGAAGCCTGGACAAGCTGCAGTCAGACTCCAGCAGGTATCAGGTATCCCTCGAGGACAGGGACCACCAGGGAGACTTCTCTTACCTGGGTGAGGTGAAGAAGGTGTAGAGCTTGTGGTCACTTCCAGCCAGGGCATCCAGGCCGATTTTCTTGGAGGCAGTGCAGTTGTGCTCGTTGGGCTCGGGCTCGTGATGGAGATAGGCCATGATGAACGGCTCGGGCTCGCTGGCAAGGTAGTGATCTGTGTGGGGATGGGGAGAGACACAGAGGGCTTCAGAAACACCTGGGAGACTTGGCCACAAGCCTACTGCCAGCAGTGGGTGCTCAGGGAGGAGAATCAGGAATGCAGAAAGTCAGGAGAGATGCTTTTCCAGACTGCACCCTCTCAGTCTGCAGCTCAGAGGAACTCTGAGCACTGGATACCATCGTACCTGCCCAGGACTGGGACTGGACCAACTCCCTCCAGTGCTAATGTGGCTCAACAGAAGGGCTGAGAAAAGCAAAAGGCTTCTCAGTGCCAGAACCCACAAACCAGGATGACTCTGGGCACTGGATAAAGCCTGACACAGCCAGAACCTCAACCATGCAGTGTGGAACCTGCTG
The DNA here is from genome assembly GCA_013396775.1 of Cephalopterus ornatus. Lineage (NCBI taxonomy): Eukaryota > Metazoa > Chordata > Aves > Passeriformes > Cotingidae > Cephalopterus > Cephalopterus ornatus. The sequence goes on from VZRE01004983.1 coordinate 572,540, forward strand.
GCTACCCCTGGTATCCTCCCTCACCCCGGCTATCCCCTGACACAGCTCTCCTTTGCTGCAGCACCCAGCCCTCCTCTCCCACGGGAAGAACAAAAGAGCACGAAGAAATGGATTTGTCAGTGCTACCATTGAGGACTCTGTAGGTGAGCTGGAAGTGCAGTCCTGCTTCTCTGTTGTTGCTCTCCATGTTCACAATCAGGTTCACAGACGTTCTTGGCTCGATGACTTCGGTGCCAGCAGCGAGGTTGTCGGGGTCTGTGTTGTTTGACACCATCACAGTGATGGCTTTCTCCGAGTCCAGGCTCCCGATGGGGATCTGCACCCCGTTGTGTGTCTGGAACTCCATGGAGGCCACCTTTGTGGACACAGTGTAGTTGCTGATGTAACCAAAAGGGAAAGGATTGGAGTCCACTTGGAACATGACTTGAATGACATCCGTCAGGTTGGAAAGGGTGGAGTTGAAGGCCTGGGGGATGGAGAACTGGCAGTTTGGTGTGTTTTTGTAGCAAAGCAAGTTAAAGGGGTCAGACCTCTTGCCTGTGGCCTTAATTTCTCCTCCCACCAGCTCAAGGGGCTCTTCGTTCAGCACTCGGGACTTCATGAGGATGCGCATCAGGCTGGAAGACAGGTTGTAGGCTTTGGGAGCCAGCAGCAAGTTGTGGGAATCAGCAAGGAGCTCCTGGGGCTTGGATTCTTGCGAAACCGTATTGACAAGGTGGATTAAGTCACCTGCCAGGAGAGAAATAAAGGTGCAAGCGGAGGAAGTGGTAAATAGCCTGGATAACTCTACAGTCCAGATAACACCTGACACCTTCCCAAAACAATCAGACAAGGCTTCCCTTACTGCCTTCTCACTGTTACTCCACGCTCTGCACATGACCTTCCCCACTTGGAAGTGTCTGTAGCCCAGAGCTAAAAACAGAGCTGCCAGAAATTCCTGCAGCCTCTCTAATCTACAAAGTTTGGTGAGAAGTACTTAATCACAACTGGCTTTATTTTCCTCCTGCGTAGTGACTAGAACCACAGATCAGGAAACAGGGAAGGAAAGGACAAAACAAACATCTGTTGCTAAGTTTTTGCACTATAAAGAGGAGAACACTCAGAAAGGAGTGCACAGAATGTGTTTCTGCTTCCTCCCAGGTCAACCAGGTGGGAATTCCCACACAGTGTTCACAGATGCCCCAGTGAGGTCTGAAAGCCTCCTCAGACTCCAACCAGAAGACAAGCATCTGGAAGCCATAGCTGTTACTCACTGTTTACTGAAAAGAGAAATCCCTGGAGAATTAGTGAGTTTATTAGGAGTATTAGTGAGTTTATTAACAACTGTCATATTTAAATGTCTGCAGAGATGCTGCCAAAGCCAGGACAACCCTGGGAAACATGAGAGGGAAGAGATTACTGGGATGCCACACTCCAAATCACATGCCAGATGCAATTTCCTAATAGCTTGAGAAGGCCAGACCCCACATGGCAGAGGAGGAGGCTTCCCAAGCTCCCCTCAGGAGGAGCCCCGTGCCCAGGCCTGCAGGACAGAGCTCACCTGTGATGTTGAGGATGTTGTCAGCGATGCCAGTCGGTGTCACGGTGCCCTGGGTCATTTCCCCCTGCAGAATGGTCATCATGGTCTCCAGCTTGTTCAAGGTCCTTGTCAGGCATGACTTGCACACCAGTTCCTTGCTCACCACCTGCAAAGGGAAACAGGGTCTGATGGAGCAGGAACATCCCGAGAGAAGGCAGGGGTGGGCAAGTCCAGCTGGCTCAGTCCTGCAAAGACCTTTTTATTCTGAAAGTCCCCCCTGCTCTTCCCAGCCCTGGGGAGGGGACAGCAGACACTGTGGCTGCCCTGCCCACACTGAGAGGGGCCAACAAGTTACTGCTGTCTCCAAGACTCTTCCATCCACCTCCCATGACATTCCAATGTGCCAGCACACAGGCAGGCATGGCAGAGGCTGACAGGGGATGCTTTTGGGTTGGAAAGACGAATAAAGGGAGCATATTATTGCCCAGAAAAGCTGTGGCCGCCCCATCCCTGGAAGACTTCAAGGCCAGGATGGATGGGGCTTGGAACAACCTGGGATAGTGGAAGCTGTCCCTGCCTGTGGCAGGGGGTGGCACTGGATAAGCTTTAAGGTCCCTTCCAACGCAAACCATTCCAGAATTCTATGATTCAATATTCCTGTTCCCTGGAATTCACTTGTAAGGACCACGCACACCTTCCCTTTGGGGCTACACACTATTCCTACAGAACCCAACCAGAAAAAGCTGGATAGGATTCCTCCATGCACTCCGCTCCCATCAGTGGAAGCAGAATTTAGCCCTAACTGAATCCATTTCAGTGTCCAAATACTCCTGAAAGCTGTGGGAGGGACCCTGCCACTCAGGCATGATGGATGTCCCTCCCTCTGCTCCCAGATGTGTCCAAGAAACAGAATGTTCTAGCCATGGCCTGGAGCTTCCCGCACTCTCGAGGCTGGATGGGAGGGACTGAGGCAACACATGGAAGCTGTTACCACAATCCCGTTCCTCACTCTTATTCATCTTTTTTTCTTTTAATCATCATAGGATTCGGACGTGATTCACCATATGTTTTGGTGAAGAATCAAAACAGCATCTGCAGGTCTCGAATTCCCCCTTTTCTGCTTTTATTTGTAAGCTCTGAGAAGCCAGGGCACAGTGTGTGAATCGGATTCCACAAGTCAGGAATCAGGGAGGTGGGGAAGAAACTGGGTTATGGGGAGGAACCACCCAAGGGCAGCTCCTACTTAGGGAGAAGAATCAACCAAGAAGACTGAGATTCTTTTTTTTCCCTGCAGGATAAACTAATTCTGATTCTTCCCCTCCCCTGTAGGTAAAACCAGAACTGTAACAGCCCTGATGGACCTTTCTACAGGAAAGGAATGTGTGAACTCCACTTGTCTCAACCCCTTGGGAAATTCTAGATTACTGTTTTCCTAAGATTTTCATTCCAATCCAGAGCACAAATTAATCCTGGAATGTCAGCTTTTCTCATGGAATAAAAATTCTATTTCTAGACCCAAGCTTCCGCAGCGAGTCCGAGTCACGAGGCGTGAGGAGGTGGGAGAGACAGAAACAAATGGATCCAGCACGGAAAGGGATGTGCTGAGCCCCAACCCCCGGGCAAAGATGAACAGAAGGAAGAGATTTCTGAGGTCTGCAGGCTCTGAAGCGGAGAAGGGAGCACGGGACAGGACTCTGTGGGTGGGATGCAGTAGTCCATCCATCATTCTGACGCCTGTTCCCGCTGCGCAAGGCCCTGACCTGGCTGGAGGCGAAGCAGAGCCGAGGCCAAGGTACCTGACTCCAGTCCCCAGGGCAAGGATTTGGGAGGGCGGGGAGGAGGACCATGCCAGAGCAGCCTGGCTGACCACCAAACCCCAAGTGCATTATATAACTGGGCTCTCTTCCCTCCTCAATCCACCAGGCAGCGGCCCCAGCCCTGGGAACTGGCCGGGGAACAAGGCGCTTCCAGTCAGCAGCAGCGCAGAGCAGAGGAGGGTTTCTCACCTTGTAGGGTAGAAACGGGGCTGGGAGGAACATCAGGCCTTGGGGGTGGCCCCTGGCCCAAGGCAGGTCCAGCTCTACTCGTGCTACTCCTGATGGGAGCCCAGTCTGTCCCTGGAGATTCTGCAACTCCCCCAGCAATTTATTCCAGTGTTTCTGGAGCCCCCCAGGTCGGGGAGGGAGCCAGGGAAGCACAATAACGATTGGAGAGCACCTGAGCTGCAGCTGGACGGCCAGAGGCAGGAGGTGGTGACGGGAACGTACCGTGCACTGCGCCAGGGCCGCCGAGATCTGCTGGATGTCATCAACTGTGTTCACCTTCAGAGAGTTCAGGGTCTCTGTGATGTTGTTGCGAGTCCAGGTCCGGAGCTCAAATTCATTCCCAGCCTCATGTTCCAGAAGCATGGATCGCTCATACTGTGGGGAGAAAAGCACGTAGGGTGAGGAAATCCGTGAGGTTGTTTCAGAGGATGAGCTGAGCTGAAGCCACCTCTTCCGTGCCCTCTGTACCCTCCCCAACTCTGCTTCTCCCCAGAGGGATCTAATGAGCTGGTTTCCCAGCAGAACTTTCTCAGCTTTGCTTGTGCTTTCCAAGCAATTATCTGAACAGCCTTGCACTTGACAGGTAAGTAGTGCCCAGGGTAGTCCTCACCCAGCTAAGCAGAGTCCTGTGCTCAGGGGGATCATCCCTGCCTGGTTTCCATGAGTGCAGCAGGCTCTTACCAGGCAGGAAAACACAAGTACTGCCCGAAATTCCTGCCCTGCCTATAGCAATGCACATGGAAGGACTGGGCCCCACTTCAGGTGGGCATGAAAGGGAATTCTGCCAGGAGGGTGATGCTGTAGAATCAGTAATTTCCTTACACTGTTGTACAACATGCAGCCTAAGAACTTTACTGGTGACTACAAGGACTTCTGGAGGCCCCTCTTGGGCAGAAAGAGCTGTGTTACCTCATTTAAGATGGTGATGAGGGCCAGGGAGTACTCAATGACCTGCTGAGGGTCCCCTTGTTTCACCAGTCCCTGGAGCACGGTGTCAGTTTGGTTGTAAAGCCAGTGAGAAAGGCTGGGAAAGCCCTCAGGTAAACCAATTTCCATGGAGCTGCAAGGGAAAGAGGGATATGGGTTTAGTGCAGACTGTCACCGGGGCTGGGAAAGGGGAGGAACAGGGAAGCAGGTGGGTGAGCCACAAAGACAGCACTGCTGACACCCTGGTACCCACTTCGCAGGAGCTAACATGGAAAACCACCATGGACCTGAGGCCTGGCTCCTCATCAGCCCGGCTCTGGGACCTGATGATCTTAGAAGTCTTTTCGAGCCTTAACGTTTCCACGGTTCCAAGATTCTACGAAAGCAGTAACTTCTGGGAAAATCTTCCCCTTGAGCGATGATCCACAAAGACTGGAATTCTCTGTACTGCACTTCTGCTGAGCCTCCCCTCCCCTTCCTGCCAACAGCCTCTTCCAGGAGGCAGACCTTTCACCCAGGATCCACCAAGCCCTTCAGGACAGGGACCCGGTGGCCAAGCCAGGACAGAGGCTGGACACTGGTGCTGTTGGTGACCCCAGCCCGGCAGCGCCGGCCCTTACCGGTTAACAGCCACCACGGTGGCTCCCAGCTGGTCCTGCACGAGGACGGACACGGACACCTGGAAGCCGCTCTCGTGGAAGCCGGGGGGCAGGAAGGCGCCGTGCTCGGCTCGGCTGCCCTTGTAGAGGCAGAACTCGTGGAAGTGGCCGCGGCGGCGGCGTGAGGCCAGCAGGATGTACACCAGCGGGCCCTCCGCGTCCTCCGTGTCCCGCCAGCCTGCAAGGCAAACCCACATGGCGGGGCTGATGGGGGCCAGGGCACGGGGGGTCCTGCACACACCTTCCCAAAGCCTGGTCCACCCGTCTGGGCTGGGCCCCTTCCCTCCCCCGGGGTGTCCCACCCCGCTCAGCCCTGCAGCATGGACAGGGCTTGGAGCAACCTGGGAGTGTGGAAGGTGTTCCTGCCCATGGAAGGGGGTGGGATGAGCTTTAAGGTCCCTTCCAACTCAAACCATTCCAGGCTTCTCTGATGATTCTATGCATCTGCCCTCGCTGCTGTCCCCAGCAAGGGTCACCCTGCTCTGGTGAGAGGGACAGTGTTTGGGTCCTGTAATGTTTAAAGGGATTATGAAAAATCCAGGATCAAAATAAAAATAGGAGTAACTCCACTGGGACTGGGAGCAGCACTGACCAAGGCCACGTCTTCCGTACAAGCCCTGCAAAGCCTGACATTAGACAGAGGCTCAGCCCTCAGGCAGTTCAGCATCTCAGGAACAACTGAGTCAAGGATAAAACCTGCACAAAGCTTTCCTTGGAGATCCCAGGAATTACGGTGAGTTTCACAGGGGCTGGGAAATGCAATGTATGTTTGCCAGTGAGCCCCAGTGAAGGTGTTGGCTCTGCCAGGGCTCACTGAGCTGGACATCCACCAGTAGGTCTGTGTCCTGGTCTGTCACTTCAGCTTAAAAACAATCACTAAGAGCTAAAATTCCCACCATTCCAAAGAGGAATGGATTTCAGCATTATTCTGGATAGCTCAAAACATCCTGAAGTTACAGCCACATCACGCTGAACACACTCTGCTGCTGCCCCAGCTCTGGTGACCAGCCCCCTGGAAGCAGCAGCATCCATCCCCTCTCCTCGTGGCTTCCCGGCACTGAGCACAAACAGCTCTAATCTCTAACACTAATCATTTGGGGAAATCTGGTTTCCAGAGGCACTTAGTCCTTGGCCCAAGGCTACGGGACATCAGCCAGGAACTTTTCCAAAGCCAGGCTCGTTGTTGCTGTCTCTGCAGCTGGTTGGGAAGGTAACTGCCGGTGGGAACATCCAGCCCACATGGCAGAGACGGCCCCAGTGCTTTGTCTTTTGACTCTTCCCACAAATTTGCGACTCAGTTTTGGGCACCATCTTCTTTTTTCTGCACTGAAGTACCAGCTTCTTCCCCAAGAGCTGGCCTGGCCTGGATGTCACCATTCAGCTACAGGAATTAAGATTTATAAAACTGCCTGCCTGCTACCATGAGTTTTAGAGCTCCATAATTTGGGCACACAAAGCTGCTCATGGGCCAAGCTGCTTCCGAGCTCAGCCCTGGCCAACAATGTCCTGGGGTAGGAGTTTGGGGTAAAAGAGACATCCGTGGGAAGAGCAGCTGGTAACACTGGCCATGGGAAGGCTTTGCCCGTGAGGAGCAGAGGGGACTGGCAGGTGCCCACCCAACGCTCTCACCTGCACACTCAAAGTGCACCTTCGTCATGAGCGCCCTGAGGGGTCCTTTGGGAGACAGGTAGCACTTTCCCCCCACAGGGGGCTGGTTGGGGAGCAGGTCGATGGAGGCGAAGCCCTCCTCCCCCGTGGTGAGGTCTGTGATGTGCAGGGTGAAGGTGTAGCCCTCGCCATCCTTCAGCGCCCCTGGCCTCAGCACCAGGTTCATCCCCGTGTCCCCAGTGGAGGTCGTTGTTCTGTCCAGGATGAGAGACTTGTTCTTAAAGCTGTGCGCCGCCCACCTCTGCAGGGATGGAAAGACAGGAGAAGTTTTGTTTAAATCTGCAGTTATGTCCTTAAATTGTTTTCAAAATGAGTCTCTTATAAAAAGTAACAGATTTCTAGTGGGAGCGTCTGCCAAATTTGCAGTTGATAATTCAGCTTTAGTCTTGTGTGCTACAGCAACAAGAACTGGAACCTTTCCAAAATGTCTGGTGGGAATATTTCCACTGTGAGATCTACTTTAGTTTCTGGGATTACATCACCCTCCGACAGAATATTTCATAATATAGAGTACAAAACACAGGAAATAAATGAAGGACTGGTGGAGTCTCCACAGGATACCATGTTTTATGTGCTTTGAGCTGAACACGGCCTGGGTGGTTACTGTTAATAGCACAAACGTACAATTGTGATAGCAAGAGAAACAGTGAGATAACCAGGCAGAAAATGCCAGGCAAGGACATGCTGGGCTTGCTGGGAGCAACAGGACTTCCCGTTCTGAGACCTGCTTTGCTCCACAGGCTGCAGGGATGCTGTGTAGTGGAATCAGCAATCAGAGGAGAGCAGGAGGTTCTCGGGGGATCAGGAGAGACTAAACCACCTCTGCTTGAGCCACCAGAATAACAGGCAAAATGTCAACCAGCACGGAGAGAAAACACTTTACCACAGGTGAAGCAGAGACCAATGACTTTACCCCAAGCTTGGAGTCGTTGTGACAGTTCTGGCAGGTCCCCTCCAGGTAGACGTAGGAGCTCTTGCTGACTTCGTAGACAGATTGAGCCTTGCAGGAAATGCACTCCAGGGACACGATAGGGACTCCTCCCCTCTTGATGAACACCTGGGAAAGCAAGAGGCTCCATCAGAAGATCTGAGCCAAAATCCAGACATCTAAAATGTAAGGACACATCCCACCACCCGGTTCTGAAAGGGGGAATTGCTCTGCACCAGCCCAGCCTATGCTAAGGAAACAGCAGGAAGGGATTCCCAAAGGATTTCCAGTCAGATTTAAGCTCCATCACTGCTCTTACACTGCCCAGTTCTGTTACTGGTTTTCAAGAGCCACTCAATGCCAAACCGGGCCAATCTACCTCATTCTGGATTTACTTTATCTATACTTTAACAACATAAATTGCTTTCAAAATGTCCCTCTGGCCCCCTGTGCTGAATTCCCAGCAAACCCTGCTTTGGTTGTAGGTTAGGGATGGAGGAACCACCTTTTCCAGACAGCAGCATGTTGTTCCAGGCTTTCATCTGGAATCTAACTGCGCTTCTCAAGATATCTACCACACCTTCCTGGAAGAGCACCCAGAGAGAGCAGAGGCACCAGTGGCTCAGACACAACAACTATTGAGCTCTGACCCCTGTACTTTGTCTAAATTCCTTTAATCCCCGAGGAAACAGGCCTGTCCAGTCTTAGACAGAGCCCTCTGCCCTGGCATAACGAGCATTATGAATTCAAAGACAGTAATGAAGACATTGTTTAACATGGCAGACTCTTAAAAGAGGATAAATACTCCCCAGCATTAAGCCTGAGAGCATTGAAGCTCCATTCATTCCTCCAGTATTTGCAAATTTCCTGCGACACTGGGATCATTGTTTTGTGCTCACGCATGGAAACCAGATAGTACGGAATGTCCTTGAAAGACTATCAATTTCATTTTTTTCTTTTCATCCTCCAGCGCTGGTTTCAAACCCCGGCAGTAAGAGTTTCCACTTTCAGAGTAACTACACCTCTAATTGCCAAGTGCACCAGATGAATGTTCCTGACATGAACTGTCGGGCTGCGGGCGCACTTGGCCTTGGGCTTAATGTGACATAAACAACATGCACTTAAGAAAATCCTCCCTTCAAAAAATTCAGAAGGAGAAAAGAGAGGAACTGTTGACAGTAGAATTAAGCACCAGCTCTTGGGAAGGTCTCTCTGGGCAAAATCCAGAGAAGATCCTGGTGCTGTGGCATGTGAGGAGCCAGGACTGCACAAAGTGCTGGGAGAGCCACCGACCATGGCCGGGCTCCTTCGCTGGCCCGTGGTGGGACTCGATGATCTTAAAGGTCTTTTCCAACCTGCATGATTCTATATAGAAACTAAAACGACTTGGCAGGTCCAGCAAAAAGTGCTGCCCCAGGAAGATGACTGTAAAATGGCTCTATCACAGAAATACTGACGTTTGCTCCTGCCAATGACCTGGATGAGATCAGTTACAGAGCCCCAGTGATGCCCTAAAATCTGGGGACAAATTCTTCCCTGTGAGGGTGGTGAGGCCCTGGCACAGGCTGACCAGAGAAGCTATGGCTGCCCCATCCCTGGAAGTGTCCAAGACCAGGTTGGACAGGGCTTGGAGCAACCTGGGATAGGGGCCCATGGCAGGAGGTGGAAGGTCCTTCCAGCCCAACCATTCTATAGTTCAGTTTGGCTGTGTCCAGCAACAGGCACCCAAGGAGAGAAGTGACAGCTGTCCGTGGTACGTACGGTTTGGTTGGTTGCCTCGGGACTCATCCCCCACTTCCTGACGGTGAGGTCGAACGTGTACTCCACATCTGCTTCTAATTCAGCTTTGGGAATTGTGACAATTCCTTCACTGGCACTGAAATTCAGAGAGCACCCTGCAGCCGAGCTCTGCTTGCAAGGAGAAAAGAACTTTCAAACCCTCCTTGGTACGGGTGCAAGTCGGGTTAGTCCACAGCCAAAACATTCAGGTCCACACAGACTCACTGTCACAGACCTCGCTGTGCAGCACCACCACTGGGGTGGGAGAAACAGGGCGTGTGTGGACAATAAAATACATCATCCTACTCTTCAGGTTAGTAAACAGTACTTTGAATACTCCTGTGTTTCATCTGAGCTTCAGATTCTTATTTTATAACAATTAATTCTTCATTAAATAGCTTATAAACATTGCCAAGAAACACAAAAAGCTCACATTAACCCAAAAGGTCTAATCCACAGACACTCCATATCTTGCTGTTTTGAGGCAAATATAGAAAACATGTTTTACAAGCAAAAGAATCCCACATTCAATCAAAAAGTGCTCCTGCGGTGGATCTCCCATCAGGATCTGCAGGGCAGTTCTCCCTTGCCCCTCCATCAGTGCAGGGTCAGACCACTTCAGCATGTGAGGACAGTGACCTGCTTGAGACCACAGCTTGTGATCACCTGACCTCTTCAAAGTCTAACTCGACAGAGTTAGACTGATGGCATTAGAGACATTTAACTGTTAATGGCAGAGGGACCAGAGCCCTCAGCCCCCAGAACTGCAGTCAGCAGCTATTTCCCGCCAGACACGTTTTTAGTGGAGCTGACGTGCAGCTGGAGCTCCCAAACGGTCGCCCTGGCTGTGCAAGACTGCTCTTACCTTGGAGGAGTACGTACAGGACCACTCGTACAACAGCGGAGTCTGTTCACCGTCATCCAAGTTCGGGTCATAGGACTTCTCCCCGTCCAAGATTAAGTCCTGAGTGTTGGACCATACACGGTATGACCCCCCGTCAATGATCGGGACCAGCTTACTTGGGATCACAGTCACATTGGCAAAGATGCTTTTGGACAGCGGGGTATCTCCAAAGGAGACAATAAACATGAAGCAATAGTTCCCAACTTCCAGGGCGAGCTTCGGGATAACCAGCTGGGGCCTGTTCACGTCAACGTTCGGCAGCCAGATCCTGCTGGAGTCGTCCAGGTCCATGCAGCTGGGTGCTCGGTAGATCTCCCACAGGTGCTCTGTCTGGTACTTGATGCACCCTCGGAGGTCAATCTGTGCCTCCAGGTAGTTCCTCTGGGATCGCTTCATGACTACCTGGGGGGGCAAGGCCAACTCCACCTCTGGCTCCTCGCACTCCAGGACTTTGACGGTGACAGTGAGCTGGGCTATGAAGAAGCTGATGAGATTGGTGGCATTCACCTCCACCAGGTAATCCCCAGGGCTCAGGTAGGAATAGTTGGCCACTGCAACCCTGGTTGTTTGAGTGGAAGAACCATCCCCAAAGCTCCACAAGAACTCAACGCCCCTGCTGCTGGGCACCACTGTGGCTTCAAACAGTGCTGACCTGTTGACAAAGGCATTGGAGGCAGAGAGGGAGACCTGAACTATCGGGTCTTGGACCTGGATTGTTCTGGTGATATTGACACTTCCCAAGTCGTTGAAGGCACTGAGGTGAATCTCAAGCAGTCCTGCAGCTTCTGGAGTGTAGGAAACACTCTCACCTGACACAGTGACCACGGATCGACCTTGCTCTTTCCATAGGGAGAACTGCCAGGAGAAGAACACACGGGAGCCACTCCCCACGTGGGCACTGAAGTTCTTCTCCGTGCCCGTGGGGATGCCCTCCTCGCAGCAGTTCAGGAGCCTGACATCCCGGATGGCCTCCAGGACAGAGATGAGCACCTGGGCGTGTGCGATGCTGATCTGGTTCTGCACGGTCACAGTCACCAAATAATCGCCGCTCTTGCTGAACTCATGGGTGTACCTGGACCCGTTGAGCACCACAGAGTAGTCCCCACTTATGCTCACCAGGTAACTCACAGAGGTACCTGACAACATCCTGATCACAAAGGTGACCTGTTCCCCTGGCTCCACCACTTTCTTGCTGGCAAGAACTTCCAGACCTTGGATCCTGTCCAGCACTGAGATATTCCTGCTGGCCAGAGCCCAGCTGATGTCGTTGGATGCGTTCAGATGGACCGTGTACAGCCCTGCTGTGGGGAATGTGACTGCCACAGACTGGCCAGTCAAGGTGCCATTGGGCACCTCCCAAAGCCAGGTCACTTCAGTCCCTTTCTGCAGCTCCCCCTCGAAGACCACCGTGGAGCCCGATGAGACGTACCTACAGTCCAGCTCTGCTGTCCCTATACTCAGCCCCTCTATAAGCTCCTCTACACAGATAGAAATTGATGAATTGGTTGAATTCAGCTTGTTTTCTGCCCCGACGATGACCTCGATCACCCCAGGGCTTTGGAAGGAGTGTATAATGAAGGGTTCAGAAGTAACAGGAGAGGAGCCATCCTCAAGGTACCACACGTACGTGATGCCAGTGCCACTGGTTATGGTGGCACTTATGTTAACAGAGGCATTAATAGCAGCTGGGTTGGGGAAGGCATAGGGCTTTAGGAGACCAAGGCTTTCAACAAACTCCAGAGTCCTGTTAACAGTGGCCCATCCCAGCATATTGGTGGCCTTCAGATAGACAGTGTAGTTCCCAGCTTCGGGGACACTAAAGGAGAAGGTTTTCCCAGTGGAGGTCTGCACAGCATTGCCATCCCGGTGCACTACCCAGCTGTAGGAGATGTTTGTTCCCTCTCTCACCACAGCCTGCAAATGGAGTGTTTTGTTTGTTGGGAAATACATGTCCTCCACCAGGTCACTGCTGGCCACCTGCAGGCCCTCAATCTGCTCCAGGACATAGACGTAGATGCTGTCCTGCAACGAGCTGATCTTGTTCTCCGCTGTCACAATGACGTTGAACGTGCCCACGGACCGGAAAGTGTAGGAAATTGTGGAGGAGCCTTGGATAGGAGTGCACCGATCGCAGAGGATCCACGAGTAGCGGATGGCAGTGCCAGCCACAAGGGTGGCTACAAAACTCACCGACCCGTTTAGTGGCACCACCGTCCTGCTGGCATTGATGGTCAGGCCAAAGAGCCGACGTTTCACGGTGATGTCGATGGTGGTCTCATTAGAGCTCACGTCGTTCTGGCCCATCACAGTGATGCTGTAATGGCCCGTGCTGTTGTAGGAGTGGGTGGCGACTTGGCCAAGCTGGGTAGTGCCATCTCCAAAGTCCCAGCAGTAACTCACTTTGGTTCCATTCATGCTGGCAGAGAACAGGTAGATCTGGTTCAGCTCCAAAACATTTGTCCCATTATATTCAATCTTCGCTATCCCAACTGGTTCCTGGACTTCCACAAATGCTGTGTCATTGTTGAAAGAGACGTTGTTGGAGACGGTCACTGTGACCAGGAAGACCCCCGTGTTTTTGTAGGTGTAGGTCACCTCAGTTCCACTCGATCTGGCGGACTCGTTGTTGCCGAAATCCCAGCGGTAGCGGTACTGGTAGGGAGGCATGGCACTGACCTGGAAGGTGCTCTCTTCCCCAGGCCTCACAAAGTGCTTGGAAGGGAGAAGGGTGACGTTGACTATCTCCGGCTCCACACAGACGCTGGTGAAATAGTGAGCCTTGTTAAACCTGCTGGAGAGAGTCAGGGAGAGCAGGAACGTCCCGCTTCGGGTGAAGTTGTGCATCACCCCAGGGTCCCCACGGACTGTGACATTGGACGAGCCATCTCCGAAAGTCCAGTCAAAGATGTACTCCTCGGGCTTCCCCGTCACGTACGCGGTGAGCTGCACGTCCGGGTGCTCCAGGATGCAAGAAGTTGGCTCTATTTTGAGCACTTCCAGGACAAATATCCGAACAGGAACAGTCTGGGAGATGGAGTTCACAGGATTCACAGCTGTCACGTTCACAGTGCAGTTGATGTCCTTTATGTACACGTGCTCTACCACCGGCTCGTGACTCCTCAGCACCGTCCCGTCCCCCATGTCGAATACCCAGGTGATGCTGTCCCCGGTCTGCACGGAGGCATTAACGGTGACAGACGCTCCCAGCTCTGCTGCCTCGCCCGCGGAAACACGGAGCCCAGTGATCTCTTCAAACACCTGGTAGCACTCCACTGTCTCCACACTGCTCACGGTGTTGTTGGCTGTCACGGTGACGTTGTACACCCCTCTCTGGGTGTAGCTGTAGGTCACCGTAGGCTGGATCTCTGTGAGCAGGGGGGACCCGTCCCCGAAGTCCCAGGTGTACACAACGCCATACGGGGACGGAAGTGGATGGGCTCGGAAGGTCACCGGGCGGCTCACGACTAAAACTTCCTCCTCTGCTTCCACCTTCACATCAACCAGGTAACTGTGGATGTGAACTGGGGTCAAGTGCGTGAGGTTCTCGAACTGGTTGGACACGATAACCATCAGGGCATATTCTCCTGCATTGGAAGAGAGCAGAGCAAGACCAGCGTGAGGACATGCCTGTCTGCCCCTGTGCTGTGCACACCCCGGCCTTTCCCTGCTCCGGCCCAGGACCAGCAGGAATTACACCAGGACGTGCGTATGAGGACCAAACACCAAGAAAGGAGCCAGTCCAACAAGTACAGAGGAAAGACTTTCTATTTGCCCACAGAACAGACCCTTCCTGCTGCCCACCCCTCCCACCAGCACAGTGCTCACCCTGCCCCTCGTCCATCCACTGAGACTGCCCAAAAATGGACTGTGTGTGGTGGACCTGCTTCTTACAGCATGGCCAAACCTCTCCAAGAAACAGAGTTACAGAAGGTGGCAACTGGAGACTTCCAGTCACTCTGTCTGTTCACTCAGGAACCAGGTAATGACTTCTATGCCTTGGTTTTATTGGATGGTGTGTCTTCTAGTCATAACAAAAATACTTGAGCCCCTTATTTCCCAAAGAACCTTCCTGACCATACCTGGGTCTTGGTAGATGTGTGAAACATTGTGCTCAATGACAACCTCATGGACACTGGGATCAGGAACAAGGAAAGACTTGTTGTAGGGAGGTTTGAACAGGTACGTCTCCTGGACACCATCTCCAAAATCCCACCTGGAGAAACAAGGAAAACAGTGTTACACTGCACAACAGAAGAATCATGGAAATCCCAGAGGAATCCTGGCCTATCTCTCAGGTCAGGGCTGGGTTTTCCAAAAGAAACACAGGAAGCAGCATGACCAGTATCAAAGCATTGGTAAGAGGAGGAGGAGGAACCCAATATGAGAGCAGTGTTGCAATACTTTAAAAGAGTGAACTGAACTACAGCCAGTCTGACTGATCCACACTCACAGGGATTTCAAATTAACTAGGCAGCATCTGAGAGATGGACCAGTCGGCCCTGGGAAGAGAATCAGCGTAGGCAAGGTAAGATATGCACAGAAATATCCTAAGTTTGGGCAAGTAGCAAAGGACTCACAGGAACAGAGCCTCCACAGCTGAATCAACGTGAACCCTCGCTGTGAGCTCCACGGTGCTGTTCTGGGGCAGGACTGGCAGGACACCCACCACCGTCAGGTTCTTCATCTTATTCATCATCTCCACCGTGACATTGTAATTGACCGTGAAGTTACTGACGTGGTTGGAGGCGGTGAGCTGGGAAGGACAGTGGGACAGAGACTGTGTTGGGGATCACCTCATCGTGCTGCCCTCTGAGCGTGGGGCTCCACAGGACTGAAGATGTCCCACCAGGCAGGTGATCAGGCCAGCGCACAGAAGAGGCCCCTGGGGCAGGGAGGCAGGGCAAGAGCCTGGATGGCACTGGAAAGCAGCCTAGGCTGGCAGGTCACCTACCTGGCAAAGCCACCTCTTGCTGGAACTGCCAGTGCAGTCAGTCCAAGGAAGGACTGGTGCTACAGCAAGAGGGAAGGGGAGGAGCTCCTCATCCAGAGGCCCCCCTGGCTCTGAACTTGCCAGTTACCCCTGTGCTGGCTCCAACATGTCCTGCACACTGTCTCCAGCTGCTGAGCACAGGCCACCAAGGGGACAACAGACACCCTGGGGCAGTGGCAGATGAGTGGCTTCAAGCACAGAGAGCAGGGATGGGAGAGGCTCATAAAACCAAGCACACAAAGTGCACCATCCAGGATCCTGGTGTGGTGGGCACAGAGAGGGAGAGCAAGGCTGGGCAGAGGAGGGAAAGGGAGGCAAGAGATGGAAGAGATACAGCAGAAACAGAGCAGGATCCTCAAGATTATTTAGGCATGAAACACTGACAGGCCACCTGGTGACAGAGCATCTTGCCACCTCCTCACCTGCAGGAGCTGCTGACAGAGGGATTCTTCAAATCCAGTTGAGATGTCCCACCCCAACATGTAACAGAAGTTCATGTCTAGGCTCCCGTGACTCTGCTACACTGCACCCAGTGCCCCCCAGGCTAATGGCACCTTGTCAGCTCTGTAAGTGAAAGCGCCCCAGGTTTGTCAGCACAGTGCTCCTCCCAGCAAATTAGTGCTGCACCAAGCAAATTAGTGCTAGCGTGGCCTAGGAGCTGGGGCTGGCATCTCCTCAGGAAGCCAAGTCACCCTGCAAGAGGATCAGGCACCTTGGACAAGAGCAGACTCCACCTGGCAGTACAGGGCATGACACAGAGAGATGTTCTGGCCAGAGATAAACTCCTGTTCCACAACATACACCTCCTTTGGCCCAGACTCTCTGCTCCATCCTTCTGGGGCCATGACAAAACCCAGTTCCAGTCTGCATCAGGAGAAAGAGAACAGGACAGAGAACAGAAGAGCTTGTGGGAGAAGGTCTGTCCTGCCTACAGAAGTCTTATGTTTGCATCCTGCCTCTGCCCGGTTCTGAATCCCTAACTCCTGCCTCCCAGAGCAGGGGCTCCCTGCCTCATTCCTGCTGGGGAGGAGGAAGCACAGACACTCCATGAGCAGAAAGGAGAACAAGGAGAAAAGAGGAGGAAGCAAAGACGAGGAATAAAGTGAAGTGATGGAAGAACAGAAGAAACTATTTGCATTTGCAAGAGCAGCTCGATGAGAAATAGCAGATGAGCTCGTTGGGAGCACAGTGAAAACCTCAGCTCAATTCTGCCTTCTCCTCTCCCTGCCGCCTTTCCCGCTGAGTTTGTGGGATGAGATGGAAACCCAGGGTTGAAATGGTATCATGGCAAAGGCCTTGGCTTACCGAAAGCTTGTACACGGCTGGGCTTTGGTAGATAACGTTGAAGACAACATTGTAAAAAGTGAAAGATGGCTTATCATCTACTGTCCATCGGAAAGTCACATCTGACCCAGCCTCCATCACAGGGATGTAGCTCTGAAAGGCATGAGAACATTTCACACTAGTGCAAGAGAAAAGCATGCCCAGCACTTCCCAGGAGATCTCCAGCTGAACTGGAGAGGGAGCAGAGCCAGATTGGGAGGCACCTCACACCTGCAGACAGGGCCCTCAGAGCATGACACAGAGGTGACACATCATCTGTGGCTCTGCTGCTGATGGAGAAATGCAGACCCTGACCAGCAGAGCAGGGAGCAGACCCCACACTCCCTGCTCCCACAGCCCAGCACTCTGCTCTTGTGATCAGGTCTAAGAAACCTTTGGGTATCTTCACAGAAACAACTTGGCTTTAACTACACCTGTAAGCTGAGCCTCTGACCCTCGCTCACGGATGGTGCCTGACCCAAAGGCTGAAGGGCTTGACCTGCCCTGTCCTCACTCCAGTAGTGCCTCCTGAGCAGACTGTGGCAGCCAGGAAGGGTGAGACCAAGAGGTGCAGGCGTAGGATCTGCTGGAAGCAGCCAGAGCTTAAACAGAGCATTTGGGGCAGTTTTTGCACAGGTTCCCAGGGTTGCAGCTCTGGGGACAGGGGATTGGAAAACAAAAAGACTGGAAATGCCAGAGGAACCCCAAGACTTGGATGGACGAAGCTGTTTTACAGCTTCAGCCAGCTGATGTAAGGATTTAGTAGAGCAAATCTAAACACCTTGACAAGTCAAAAGAAGGTAAATACTGGCCTTTCATAACGCTTCTGGTTTCCTATGGAAGTGAAAAGCCAGTGTCCCCCTCGCAGGAGGTACTGCCTTACCTCTGAGGGGATTCAAGGGAACATACAGCCAAGCTGCCTTCCTGCTGGAGAGCACCAGTGCCACATGCCTGTGTCTGCAGCAGCGCGGCAGCACGGCCTGGGAGCTGAGCAGCAAGCAGTGCTCCCCCAGCCCAGCCTCCCCAGAGCCAAACACACACCTACAGGCTAAAGGGGGAGGCTAAAAACCCAGCTGATGAATTAAGGGCAGCAGCCACCACTCACCACCCGTGTGTTCAGCAGGACCCTGCTCTCGGGGTCCGGGGTGGCCCTCAGCCCGCGGATCGGCTCCTCCACCTTCACCGTGACCGTGATGTTCTGGGAGCTCACGGCGTTCTCTGCCACCAGCACGTGGGTGCTGAGCCCCTCCCTGAGGCCGCTCAGCTGCACCACAGCAAACCAGGTGTCGTTGTTCTCCCGGGCACACTGCGCCGTGAGCGGTGCCACGGCCGCCGGGCAGGCCCCCGTGAAGGGCACGGTGCGGTTGTCCCCCAGCCAGGTGGCCGTGGCGTTCAGCCCCGAGGACAGTTTGATGACCAGGGTGGTGTGGTTGGTGGGCAGGTAGACCCTGCTGCCCTGGGGAGTGGGGTGGATGACACGCAGGCCTGACACCCGTGAGGCCACCCAGAAGCTGCAGGACAGGTTGGCGCTGAAGACCCCGTTGTCCACGCTGGCTCTGACCGAGTAGAGACCGGGATGGTCCAGCCCTGCGTTGTGGGGGCTGAGCACCGGGACCAGCTGCTCCTCGGCATAGCGGACACGCAGAGAGCACACGGTGCTGTTAACCCAGGGGGGATCCACGGAGCCCTCGGGCAGGCCCAGCGCCCACGCGGAGGAGTTCACACGGAGGACCTTGGTTCTGGACGGGGACGTGGCACTGGGCTGGCACTGCAAGAAGGAGCTCGAGCCTGCGTTGTGCTGCATGCTGAAGACATCCCCAGCCCTGACAAAGATATTTTCTTCGCTGAATGAGACCTGCAAAGAGTGGAGACATTTTTGGACTAAGAGCACTCAGCACTCAGCTCCTGCCTGGGCACGATGCTGGATGTCCTGCCAAGTGCAAAACAACAGAAAAGCTGCAGATCCAAATGCAGCACAAGGAGACCTCTGTTCTCCTTGGCCACTCTGAATAAAATGTGCCAACACTGAAATCAGCTTTATGCTCCATCTCCAGTGTGTTAACGCCATGGGAATAGCCCAGGGAATCTGCACGGCCTTTCCACAGAATCATGGAACCACAGGATGGTTTGGGTTGGAAAGGACCTGAAAGCTCATTTCAATCCACCCCTTGCCATGGGCAGGGACATGTTCCACTAGCCCAGGTTGCTCCAAGCCTCGTCCAACCTGGCCTTGGACACTTCCAGGGATGGGGCAGCCACAGCTTCTCTGGGCAACCTGCGCCAGGGCCTCCCCACCCTCTTTCGACCCCTCTGACCAACCATTCTTGGCAAGAGGCAGGGAGCCCATGGCTTAGAGCCGTGTGGTGGCATGTGTGACACTGGGCACATCCTTTCATTTCCATGGACTTCAGTGTCTCCACCTGCCACAACTCAAATTTACCCAAAGTCCTCAGGAGAAAACTGCCCCACCCACCCACCGGTTACAACAGCCGGTAAACACTGACCTGATACTGGGAAGAGGGGCCGGCTGGTATGGTAAAGAGGAATTCCCTGCTGAGTTCATAGCTGAGCTGGCTGTTGTTGGGCTGCAGGGACCCGGGGGCAGCGCTGCTGGCAAAGGAACTGTTGCTGGCACACTCGGTCACGTTGCAGCAGTTGTTGTGGGACGAGCACAGATCAGTCAAATGACACCACTGGAAACCAGGAGGACATTCCAGCAGCGTCCAGTTCCCGTCATCCTGAGCAGGGTGGAATGGCTCTGTAGCATTGTTTCCCTCCTGGTAGTCTGGAAGAAGTGAAAAAGAAAGCAGAGATCACCATTCTCACAAATAACACTCCTGGTGCACTTCTTTCCTCCAAATCCACCATTTTTTCCACTCTGATGATGGTTCCCCTCTTAGTAAAAGCTGAAACTGCAGCACATGCTGGTGCTACTGAACTGCCTTGTTTTACTGGAAAAATTCACAAAGATCATTAAAACCAAAGTTGTCTCTTTTCCAGTAAGAACACACCAATTTGCACTCTAAAAGAGATCCGTGCTCGAGCAAAAGCAAGTCCAAGAGAAAGCAGAGTTGGCTTTGACTTTGAAAACACATTAAGCCACTTTTCTGAAGTTAATGTTTCCATGTCAAAGTATCAGCTTGTCAGTGTCAAAAAAGATCCTTTTGTAACCAGCCAACTCTACGGCTACAACAAACATTCTGCTGCAGAATTAATTGTTGCCAAAACTGTGACTGTTGAGCTGTTGTACAAGGAATAAAAGGCTTTTTAGATTATCTCATCCATCAGGAAGAAATGGGCTCAGGAAAATGTTCTTCCTTGTTAACCTGTGGGGCCAGATGGACCAGAACACATTCCCATTTGACATGAGTCTTCCCAAAGTAAAAAAGTACAGCTCAGAAGATCAATTAACTTCTACACATGCTCCTTTCACTCACATTCTCTTCATACATGGAGAGAGGGGCTGCTCCCCAAAAAAAAATTTATTTTTTCCAGGATAACCACTTCTCCAAGGCAGTCTCAGGCTGTCCAACTCTCCCTGCAGAGTCTGCACTTTAACCTCCTCAAAAACCAGAATCAAATCTCTGAGCCTTTAAGGTCAAAGCTTTGAAGCCAGAGGGGCCACAAGGCCACGTGGTTTGACATGGCCCTGAAGGCATCTCCTCCCACAACCCCCCAGGTGCTGAGGAGACGCCTCACCTTTTCCATCCATCAGCCTATGCACCTGGAACCTCACTTGGACGGGCTGATGCAGATCCTGTGTCACAAACTCCAGGGCAGTCAGATACCCCTCGTGCCTGAACGCCAGCTCAGGGAACTCCATCACCTGCAAAGCACACACAGCTCTCACCTGCCTGTGTCTCCCCGGGCTCCCTGGGCATGGGTAGGCTCAGCAAACCCTCCTCACCTCCTCAGCCTGCCACGGATCTGACAGCACAGCTCCAGTCACGTTCCTCATGGCCTCGGGTGTGTCAAACACAGCGTCGCCCTCAAAGAAGTTTTCGGCATTTAGGAGAACTCCTATTTACAAAGGAAATATTTGAGGAGAGCCCATGAGACCTAGCGAGCCCTGAGGTATTCCCTCCACCCTGCAAAGCTGCAGCAGGGCTTGGAGCTGACCACTTGTCACTCCAGCTGTGCTGGAGAAGCAGCTCCATAATTCTGCATCTCCTTTCTTCTTCTTACACGTGTTTTGATTTCTTTCTCATCCTGCACAAGTCACATTTGCAGCAATTTTGACTTCTAGGAACTTTGCAAACACTTCTCCCTTCCAACAACTAAATACTTGCTTTGAATTTTAGAGCACGAGGAGCACCCCTCATCCTCCCTGTGCCCCTGGACTTCCTGGGAAACGTGGCCAGGACCAGCTGGTTCCCAGCAGCAGCAAACACCTCTGATCACACTCTGCCCCTCTGACCAGTGACAGTGGCCTTTTCCTAGCGATGGCTTTTCCTTCTGGCCTAAATCTTCTCCCATATTTCATGTCCTTTCTAATGCTTTTTATTCCTCCCTACACTGCTTTGGGAGATTTTAGAAGCTGCATAAACACAAACCTGCCCAGCACACACCACCTCACACCTTTTAAGTCATCAGACCCCAACATCTCACAAAGTACACGGTGCCACAGAAGGACACCAAGTCACCAAGGCAGCACCACTGGCCTCCTGCCAGCAGCAGAGTTGCTCAAATAACAGGGAAAAGCTATTTCCAGAGCTCTGCCTCAAAGCTTCTCTCCTCTCCCTCCTTCTGCTGACGGGAAAGACTGGAGTAGACCAAATTCTTCCCTTTGGGCTAAAGTTGGGTTTCTGAAAGTTATCAGTCAAGCCTCTGTTGGGAATATTGTTACAAGTCCTACTTGTTCCATGGTGATGCTCTAGGTGACCCTCTCTCCCCATGAAGCCCCAGTTTCCCTTGCCACGTGCCACTGAGAGCAGGATGTGCCAGTGGCCTGCCTGCCCCCAGTGCCAGGAGGGGAGGCAGAGCCCACCTTTAGGCTTGTACTCGCAGACGTAGCTGTGCTTGGCCATGCACAGGTCGGTGTTGCACTGGCCTGTCGGGCCCATCCGGACACAGTGGTCAGCGTTGGAGGGATGGGGTTCTCCTGGCAGCCAGTTCTGACAGCTCTCCAGATTAAATCCTTCCCCTCTTTGCTGCGCTCCAGAGCTTGCAAAATCATTGAATCCAATCCAGACATCGAGGCTCCTTCAAAAAAAAAAATATGAAGGGGGAGGGGGGATTTCAGGAAATCATGAGTATTAGAAAGAGCTGGGAGAGCTGCCATCTATGCTTCTCTCTAAAAATAATAACAGCTTCATCGGGGTGTCACAGGCTGCATTTAATGGAGCCTTTTAGTTACTAAAGGGTTTCAGTTTCCTTTCTGCCACCAGAACCTGGCTCCTCAGTAACAGCCCCTCCACGGCACACTACTGCTCTCCGGCAGCCCTTCGCACCTCTGTCCCAAGAGCCTGCTGAGGGTGGGGAGGCCCTGGCACAGGTTGCCCAGAGAAGCTGTGGCTGCCCCATCCCTGGAAGTGTCCAAGGCCAGGTTGGACAGGGCTTGGAGCAACCTGGGCTAGTGGAAGGTTCTTCTCAGCCTGTTTAGAGTCATGACCCAAGAGGAATGTTATGGTCAAACAGAACTGTCCGAGGAAGCTGAATCCTTCAGAAAACTTGTGCTTCACCTGTGCAGACCTGTGGGATTTACCAGTTCTCCACTTTAAGTGCAATGGGCACCAGTGCAGGATCAAAGCTCAGTGGTGCCAGGTCTGGCACCTCCTGTTCTCTTGGATGCAGCTCACGGAGCCAACCGGCTCCTCAGCCCCCAGGGAGCAGCCAGGGTGGATGAGCAGAGGCGAAACACTGCAGGCAGCTGAACCCCACACACACAAGAAACTGCCAGGCTCATTTTAGGAATATGAAATGTCCCTTCCCCATTTGGAAACTGGCTGAATCCCAGCAGAGATTCTGGTGGGAAGTGCTGAGCGGTCTTTCATAGCCACCGGCAGCCTGGACAACTGTTTCTAATCACACCCAGGAGAAAGCGAGGCATTTGTTCCATATTAACTTCTATTAACTTCTCCATATTAACATCCTGCACCCTTCCAACCCCTCAGCTTCTTCTCCATACTCCCTCCTGCAGGTTGCAATCAATCCTGCCATGACCTTGCCTGCCCCAGTGAGCTCCTGGGGTGGTACCACAGCTCTGCAAAGCAGGCTGGGGAGATAACTGGTGTCTCTCCACCCCCAGGCCCACGCCAGATGAAATGATTCATGAGGTCATGCTGAAAAACGATGACAAAAATAACTGTTCTGTGAATCAGTAGTTTTCATTGCAAATATCATTTAAAAGTAAATAAGGGCTGTGTTCTGCTCCCGAACCACTGGCAGGGGATTAGGGAGAGCAGGGTAGGAAACTGCCTCTGTGCTGCCATCAGGAAAAGTCAGTGGAGATTTTCCTTTTCTAATTCCAGCTATGAGCTAACTGCAACTCGTTAGGGGGAAAAAAAAAAAAAAAAAAAAGGAAAGAAGAAAGGGAGAAACTAAAAGAGAAGCTGCTGGCTGGCTCCCACTCTGCCCCATTGCCTGGCCCGTTCCCTTGCAGGGAGGAACAGGAGGACTCCGAACACACTTTTTTGAAGCAAGATGTGAGAATCCCTCTGCCTCTGAGGAAGGACTGAGCTACCCTGCTGGGGCAGCACAAGCAGAACAAGCCTGGGGAGGCTTGGAATGGGAGAGGAGCTCCCTGTGCTACCCAGAGGGGAAAGTGGGTTCCCCCGGAAGGTCCCACCCTCTGCTTCTGGAGGTATGGAGAGACCAACTCAGTACATGCTGCTCCTGGGGAGGCCATCCCACGTCAGGAGTGAAGGAGAGGACAGTGGTGCTGCTGCTCTAATGGAAAACAGCTTCTGCCATTTTCCCATCAGAAACTATGGAAGCTGCACGTTCCTAAAACCTGCAGCTCAGCTGCTTTGCCTTTTATCATCAGGGAAATTGCATCCTGGAACTGCCTGCTGCATGTTTATCTGAATGGATTAATAAAATAAACACATGGAATAAAGGGGGCCGGGGGGAGACCAGCGTGGGGCAGCAGCTGGGGAACAGCCTGGGCAGCCCTGAGCTCTCATGGTTTCCGTGCCGGGGCCCGTCAGCGCTGCACGCAAAGCCTGACACACCAGAGCACCGAGTGACCAGCTCCTAACCCTGGAGAGGGACAGCCTCCTCTTCCCCAGAGCAGGGAACACATGTTTGCAATCTCGGGATAAAGCCCCATGTGAAGGGATCAGGGCACGGACACAAGTTTGGGAAGAAGGGGCTGTCCGCCCTTGAGCGGGACCGTTCAAAGCCTACGTCACGCACAGCTGTTCCCTTCCTTCTGCTTTCTGGGATGTGTTTACCAAGAGCCCATCTCCCACATCTGCAGCTGGGAGTGCTGACAAGGGCTGTCAGGCCCCGAGAGCTCTCCTGGTTGTCCTCCCTCCCCCCAAAGCGGCTGGCTGGGGAAAGGGCACTCACAGGGGCGGATTTAATCAAAGGCTGACACTTGCAGTGCTCTCTGTTTAAAAAGCCCAGTCCTGAGGTGGAACAGATGCTGCTGCAGCCTGAACCTCGGAGAGGAGTCAACAGGATGAGAAACAAAAGGGAAGAGGGTCTGGGTTTCAGGCTGCAGCTGTGTCTGGAAGGGTGTAGGATCCTGTCTGGGAGGCAGGACTGCAGCACTGGCCTGGGCTTTGCTACAGCAGCTGCTCGATGCCACGGTATCGACATGGAACAATCCAGCTGCAGTTCTGCTGATGGAGGGAGATGGGTCACCCTCATGTCACCCTCACCCTCCTGTCATCCTCACCCTCTGGACACGAGCACCTGGACCTGGACCTCTCCACCGTCCAGCCTGAGCCTGTAGATTTTGCTGCACTCACGGAACCATGGAATCACAGAATAGGGTTTGGAGGGACCTTCAAGACCATCCAACTCCCACTCCCTGCCACAGGCAGGGACACCTTCCACCAGACCAGGTTGCTCCAAGCCCCATCCAAACTGGCCTTGGACACTTCCAGGGATGGGGCAGCCACAGTTTCTTTGGGCAACCTGTGTCAGGGCCTCCCCACCCTCACAGGGAAGACTTTCTTCCTAATATCCAGTCCAAACCTACTCTCTTTCAGTATACAGCCACTTCCAAGTGGAGTGCCCAGCTCAGCCCTGTGTGCTCCTGGCCCTGCACCTCTCTGCACCATTTCAGAGGCACCAACAGGCACAAAGACAGGGTACAAGTGCCCACTAATCCTCAGCTCCCTGTTGTGACTTCCAGCTGTTCTGTCCCTATTCCTCTTCTTCCCTCCACAGCCTTTAAGGAAAGTAGCCAAGTCCAGTAAGGGTTCAAGCTCCGCTCTGCTCAGAGGGCTCCTTCTCTCTGTTCAGCAGCCTCACTCCCACCACCTTCCCATACTCAGTCTGGACCCTCCTTCCTGACCCCTGTGCAGATGTGACCCCGGGAACACTAAACCTGTCCCCAGGTGATCCTGACCCTTACCCTCCTCACTTACCTGATGACATGTGCAACCAGGAAGCTCTGGATCTCGGGGCTGCTGACGAAAGCCAGCTCTCCGTTGCCGTGCTCCTGGCAGTGCCGCTGGGCCTCCAGCCACTCCGCCTTCTCCACCACCAGTTGGTAGCAGTGGTTATTGCCCGGGAATACCAAGCCATCGGGAGGGCACATGGGGTGAACTGCTGCATAAAGAACACAAGCACGGTGTCCTTTCCAAGGGCCATGTGTCCCAAGCCAATCTGGAAGGAGAGGCTCCAGGAACATCCTGGCCTTGAAGCCAATAAACCCCGTCCGCTGCTGAAGTGCAGAATGCTGCCTGGTCAGACAGGGGAGCAAGAACCCCCCAAAGGAGTCATCCCCTCCCATCCCTCAATGGGGAGGGAGGCAAAGGAAGGCTCAGGATGCAGTGCCACCCCTCCCTTGCCCAGCACCCCCCAGCCAGCCCTGCTTACCCCTGCCTGGCTCTCCAGCCTGTGTGATCCCGTACAGCACCACGAGGCCAGTGCCGCCTCTGTTGCGGATCCGGATGTCCAGACTCTCATTCGTCTTGACCAAGGAAGGACACTGCAGTTCCAACTGCTGGGGTGCAGCCACCACCTCAACTTCTGCCTGCTCGTACAAGACCTTGGTGCCCACCAGGATGGTGGCAGTGACATTGTACCGCCCAGGTAAGGCATACGTGTGCACAGCTGCATTTCCAGTGGTGTTGAGAACCTCCGTCTGGTCCCCAAATTCCCACAGTAAAGTGCTGACAGCGATGGGAATACTGACATTGAAGAGCACGGCCTGGTGTAGGCTGTACCGGGGCTGCAGTCCTGTGAAAGACACAGGCAGCTGTGCCTGGAAGGGCGAGGGGACGAGTGACGGGCCACCACAGCCCTGCCCGGACAAATGCTCAGTGCAAAATGGCAAACAGCCAGAGGAAGAGTTTGTTTCATGGGCAGTTCCACACAGACACTGCCCCAGGGAGCTGAAACCTCCGTATTCCTGGTCTTCAGCGTAGCACAGGGCACTGCAGGTCTCCTCCGTGAGGTTCCCGGTGTGGACAGACGTGAACAGCACGACAAGTTCAGCCCCTTCTGTGTGGTTGTTTGTCAGACACGTGATGTACTGAGCTCCTGTGGGACAGAACAGAAGATCCTCTTGCAAACTGCCACTGTGAAGTCATGGTTTGGTGAGACCCTCCAAGAGACACCACCCCACACTCCTGGGCATGGAATTCTCCTGCGCAGCTCCTACTCTGAGCATTTCATTTTTGAGACTTGCCTGGGAAGTCTTTAATCCCTCAGCAACAGTTTCCAAACTCTTTATGCTAATTAATGATGACAGAAATAACAAGCCAGTCACACAGATTTATGGAGCAGCTACACTCAGTAAATAAAACGAGGCTTTGGAGAGCCTGACAGTCCCACGGGACACGGAGCCGCCGTGTCTGACACTCAGAGGAGCCCAAAGGACCCTCCACCAAGTGAGACCATGACAAAAGGTTGTCCCTTGGCGGTACCCAGGTCTGGTGCAGCCTGTTTCATCAAGTGCTGCCAGGGACAGCCAGCAACGAGTCCATAATCAAACACCCTTGGGCAGTGGCACACTGGAGACTTGCAGGAGACACTGATGGATTCTCCACCAGGCCCACGCTGGAGCTGGGCAGACCCTGCAGCCACCTCCCTCCCTGGGGAGAGCCAAGGGCTTCCCACCTACCCGCAGGCAAAATGTGGTGCTAGAGACAATGGCAATGCCAGGCACAGCCTGCACCCCAGGGCTGTGGAAGGATAAACATCGGGAGGATGCACGGAAACAACACGTGCACCAACACACACGTGCACGGACACACAGGCACAGAGGGCAATGGCAGCCACGACAGCCCCATTCCCTGAGGAGCAGCCCATTCCCTTGAGTTTAATTCCCCCTCTGTGGCTTGCAGGGGGTGGGACGTTTCCCTGCCACACACACCCAGGCAGGGCCTCTCCCTCGGCCTCTGCCCACGCAGCCCGGCCACGTTGGCTCCGCTGCTCCTGCTGGTTGCTACAACATCTCCCCCAAACATCTCAACAGCTCCCTGTGATCTTCCCACATCGAATCCATCCAACTGTCCAGCTTCCTCCACGGCCTTCCTAGGAACGCTGAGCCACTTCTCTTAAGAGCAGTCCCATGAGGAGGACCACGGCATGGGAACTACTCTGTTTTTACCACCAGCCTGGTCATTCTTCACTCCCTGTCGGTCAGTAACAACTGTCAGTAGCTGGCAAGCTGTCCCAGCCTCCTCCCATTACACTGAATTACCCAGAAGACAGCCTCACATTATTGTTTCCACCCAAGCTTAAAGTAGTTCAAGAGGGAATAACTAATTATCATGGAGAGTAACAGTGCCAGTGTTTTTCCCTTTGATAATTCCTGCAAGATGCTGCAAGCTGGAGTGGTTTTGCTGGGGAAAGAGGAGCAACTACAATCCAGATTTTGCTCCAGGGGACGCCTGTGCTTTACCAGGCAGCTCAACTGGCTCCCACCAGCTCTGGATCCCTCAGCCTTATTCCTGCATCCTCCTGTCACACAGCTCCAGGTCCCTCAGCCCTGCCTCCTCCTGTTACACAGCTCCAGGTCCCTCAGCCCTGCATTGTTCTGTCACAAATTAAAGGAGATGCCTGATCCCTGCTGTGGGGAGCACTCTGCTTCCCTCTCCCTCACTCAGGGATAGCTGAGCATCCAGGCAGGATGAGTTTTCTTTGGGCTCCCCCTTTCCACCTCCAGTTAATCACTGCCTGATGTTTCTGCTGGCCAACGGTCAGACCAACGCCCCAGGAGCAGGTGAGGGGCTGTAGATGGGGCAGTGCTCATTCAACACTCCCCACGTGGAGCCTCGTCACCTGCAGAGACTCAGCATGTGCCCAGGTCCCATCGGCTCCCCTGAGATCTCACTGCTTAAAGTCACACTGTTAAAACCTGGAGAGAATGAAAGCCTGAGGGTCACTGAGCCAGTGTGCTGTGGGGGCTGCCTGATGCCTGGTCTGTCAGCAGAGTTAATCTCAGCCCTGATGTGACTGACTGGACCCCTGAGGCGC
Organism: Cephalopterus ornatus; assembly: GCA_013396775.1. Taxonomy (NCBI): domain Eukaryota; kingdom Metazoa; phylum Chordata; class Aves; order Passeriformes; family Cotingidae; genus Cephalopterus; species Cephalopterus ornatus. Next base: position 600,883 of record VZRE01004983.1, read on the forward strand.
CAGGGTACAGCCTGTGGGCCCAGTATTTGCTTAATTACATTACAGCTGGTGACTTGAGGTCTAAAGAGGCCGATGTGAGCCCAGCTGCCCCAGGGCCCATCACTGCCCCTGGTTCAACCATCTCCACCCCCACAGCGTTTCCTTACCACAAGTGGCATTGGGGAACGGGACGTCGAAGAGGGACAGGTTTGCCACCTCCGGGGGGTCGGCACATCTCGTGTCTGATGCCTCAAGAACTCTCACTTTTCTGTCTTCCACCCAGCGGGGCAACCAGGACAGTTTGCAGTCACAAACAAATGGATTCCAACTTAAGTTTCTGTCAGAGGGAGATCAGAAATAGTTCGGGATTAGTGTGACATGTGCTAAGCGTTAATTACAGCAGTGTGCCGAGCCCTCCCTGTTCCCATCTGTGCCACTCCACTGAAAAGCTCTGGAATAACTGGGAGGGGAGTTAATGAATAGGGAATCAAGCAATAATTAACGTGATTTTTCTAGAGGCTAGAATTAGGCAAGTACTCCAAGTACTTTTTTAACTCTACAAATAATTGTTGCAATTAGAAGCAAATGACAGACACAATCTTATATCTAAAATGATCTGACATCCAACAGCCCCTGGATGTGAGGGAGCCTCTCCTGCCCTGGGAGACTATTTACAGCTCCATTAAAAAATAGCTAAGAGAATAAAATTGATCTGTCAAAAAAAGAAATGCAAAGTCAATGATAATCTTTCCATGTGGCAGCTTAATGAAAAGATGGAAACTTTAATTGCAGCTAAGCTTGATCCAAATTACAGCCTTTGGCACTCAGCTGTGAGCAGGACAGAGCTGGAAGCTGTGTGTGGAGCTGACGCCACCAGGGCTGAGCTGAACCACGACTCTGGGGCTGAAAGCACCACTTTGCCACCAGCCCCAGCAGGGACAGGCTCCCTGGGACCCAGCCCGGGGCCTTTGTGACTTTTAGAGCCACCTGAGAGCAAAAATGCAGAGCTGAGAATGCCCTTTGTGTCCTGTCCTCAGGGAGAATGTGGGTCTGAGCTTTTCTCTTGCACGGGGTTAATCCTTTGGCTCCTTCAGACACAGAACTGCCATTAGAGCTGTGACTTCATGGATCTGGCTGGAAATGTGTGGCTTCCCCTTGCCTCCCTCCACATAACATCTAAAGCTTTAATTACTCCAATTAAAAAACAGAACCTAAAATAATTGAGTCACTTAGGGACACCACCTTCAAGTGTCTTCAAGTGACTTGGACACCTCAGTCAGGACCTACCATGTTGCAGAACCACCAGATCCCCTGGTCCCAAGGTGTGACCACACAAACAGGACAGTAAGGATGACCCAGAGCGTGGTCAGAGACAAGAACCTCAGCAGAGCTGCTGTGGGAGAGAAGCAGGGAAGACAAAAAGCAGTGGTAGAGGTTGGAGGTATCCAGGAGACAGAAGCAAAGTCTAGGAAGAGGTCAGGCTTGAAGGACAACAGGACCCAGGAGTAGGACACAGACTAAGATATTGGAGACAACCCAAAAGGCAGCACCTTGGTTGGGTACGTGCCCAAGATCTAACTGAGAGATCCCACCCCACCAGGAAGGGAAGAGCTGTTCCAAGGAAAGGTCTAAATAAAAGAACTGGGAAACAAAAGAGAATGAACTTACATTTCACTTAAATTAAATAAATTATCAAATATTCCATCTTCTAATGTAGAAATCTGGTTGTGGCTTACATCTCTGTAAAAGAGGGAAAAGGAAAAGCAAACTTCATCACATCTGTAGTGACTTCCTGGTCACTGCAGCTTTGTCACCATTCCCTGGGAGGGTGGGCAGGCCCTGGCACAGGTTGCCCAGAGAAGCTGTGGCTGCCCCATCCCTGGAAGTGTCCAAGGCCAGGTTGGACGGGGCTTGGAGCAACCTGGGCTAGTGGAAGGTGTCCCTGCCCATGGCAGGGGGTGGGACCGGATGGGCTTTAAGTTCTCTCCCAACCCAACCCATTCTGGGATTCTGGGATTTTCCATGCACTAACACACATCTTGTGACAATTCTCATTCTCTGGCCTCGATCTCCTCTCCATCCAGCAGCACAGAGGGTCAAAATCCTGCCAACCCTCAGTGCCAATTAGCAAATCACTGCACTGAGCAGCTAAAGGCCTTGAGGAGGGGGTTCGTGGACACAACTGTCTGGGGCTCAGCAGACGAGGCCGAACACAAAGTAGCCTGTGAAACAGCAGCACATGTGCCAGGGCCCAGCTCAGCCCTGCACGAGGAGCTGCAGGACTGGGGGGCGAGGGTACTCACAGCTTTGCCAGCGAAGTCAGGCTTCTGAACAGCTGAACATCTAAACCACTGATCTTGTTGTTGGAAAGATCCCTAGGGAAAGAAAACACCGTTTTCAGCCTTTGTTCAACCCTGTTTTGTCACATCTCCATTACTAGACCTAAGAAGAGCCCCTCTCCAAACTCCAGCCAGGCTCCCGACTGGAAGTTTGGTGTGTTGAAGCGGAGCATTTTTCCCAGCCAAAGAAAACACCTTTCCCAACCATAAAGCATTTGCTCCTCATGTAACATGTAGACAGAGATCAGGACTCTGGTCGTGTGCCCCACACCTGGAGCAGTGACAGCCACGACAAACGTGGCACTAAATGTGATGCGTCGTTTTAAAAAATAGTCTGGTCTAATATATGTTCAGAGAAGTCATTAAGAAATAATTTAGACTGAAGTAGTAATTAAGTTAAAGAAAAATTTAGGAGGAACTTCCAAGAGCATTTCTCATGCCAAAGCTCTGATCAGTAATTACACAATTCATGCGTCAATTCTACATTTTAAACATCCTTTTGTCTCTTTGGAAAAGCTTAAAATGGAAGAAGAAACAACAAAGAATATTTTCCATTTGATATCAGGGCAGCCAGTCCTTCTAAAAGGAACGCTGCTTAAAAAAATCTCCAGTCTCTCCCAGTAACACCAGCTCATCCAAACCAAACTGGCCTGTCCAGCCCAGCTCCCTCCTCACCCCCTGTCCTCTTTCCCAGTTTTAAGCGTCACTCACAGAAGTGAAAGTTTCACTGATCAGTCTCCACTTGTTCCCAATAAACTTCACATTTTGGTTTCAGACAAATCTCTCTTGGCCTAAATTTTCTTTCAGCAGCATCAAAACACTTACTCTGAGCCCATGTGATGGTCCTGATCCTTCATGGGTCTCTGGCAGAGCTCCAGGGAGCAGACAGGGCTGGACACACCGTGTCCTGCCTCCTCCTTTCTCACCTTTTACCCTACAAGCACCTCTCCTCACTTCTCCTGGCTGTCTCACCGTTTCTTTTTACCCCTTAATCAATTAATCCTTGGTTCGATCTGACATTTAAACTTCATTTATCCAAATGAAAATAATTCTGCCAAACTGGCAGGAAAACTGTGTATGATTCCAGGAAACTCTGGGGATAAGTAATGGGAATGGATGTCTCTTTAAAAGGCTTATTTTCCCTGATTTTGCTGTCTGCGAGTTCCTTGCCAAGCTGAGAGTGGATTCAGAAGAGTTCACCAGCAACACCAATACAGAAGCCCAAGAAATGTGCAAAATAAAAGCTCAACAAATCCACTGAAAAAAGGACGTTAGCAAAAATATCCGATCACGCCAGCGATCTTTGTCTCGGGGCAGCTGGGACAGCAGTGGGAGAGCACAGAGCACGGGGGGTCACACAGGGGGCACCGAAGTCACCCCCAAACCCGTTTCCAGCTCCCATTTGGAAGCCAAGCACCCAATTCAGCTTGGACTGGAACCCAGCTGCTGCCAGGCAGGACAGACCCCTCCTCGGGGAGGCTCCGGCTCCACTTCCCCTTGAGCATTTCCTGCACCTCGGACCCCTCTGGCCCTGCACCTTCCTGCAGCACTTGCCCCGTTCTGGAAAGGACCAGACCACCAACCAGTTACCTGACAGAGAGAGCAGCACAAACATCTCTCTGCTCCTCTGAAATACCTGGAAATCGCCCATCCAGTTTTAGGCAGCACCTCAAGTCCACGACTGAAGGAAATGGTGTTCCAGCTCAGATGCCTTCCTGCTCCTCGCCCAGACAAAGCAAAACCTCCAAAACAAACCATTCAGCTGAGACAAAACCAGGGCTCTGCCATTTCCAAGAGCCTCTTCCAAGTGCTGCTTGGCTGCAGGGAGGGGGGAGCGTGGGGCAGGGGGAAGCTCTCACCCTCACGGACCACGACGGGCACCAAACCCTTGGGCACCCAACCCCAAGCCTTCCCTGCATCTCTCCCATCCCGCTGCTTCCCAGCCAGGAAGTGAAGGATACCAGCAGGGCAGATCTGCTCTTCTCCATCCCTCTGTCACGATGCCAGGAGGGAGAGGTTGGTCCGGTGCTGTCCCCAGCCCTTCACAAACATCCTTCGTTGTTATTTCCATTCCATCTCAGAGGAAACTCTTAAACTTCAGATAAGGGAAGGCCAAGACCCAAATCCTTGACTCCCAGGGGTCAGTCAGCTTCACTGAATAATGTTAAAGTTATCTGAAATGTAAGGGCAGTGGAGCTGGGGAAGGGGCTGGAGCAGCAGGAGGGGCTGAGGGAGCTGGGGGTGCTCAGCCTGGAGAAAAGGAGGCTCGGGGGGACCTTCTGGCTCTGCAACTCCCTGACAGGAGGGGGGAGCCGGGGAAGGTCTGGCTCTGCTCCCAGGAAACAAGGGACAGGAGGAGAGGGAACGGCCTCCAGCTGTGCCAGGGGAGACCGAGACTGGATATGAGGCAGAATCCCATCACAGAAAGGACTGTCCAGCCCTGGCACAGCTGCCCAGGGCGGCGGTGGAGTCCCCATCCTTGGAGGGGTTTAAAAGCTGTGTAGAGCTGGCACCTGAGGACATGGGTTAGTGCTGGGGGAATGGCTGGACCCAATTTTCAGGGACTCCCCAAACCTCCTCGGTGCTGAGCCTGCAGGGGCAGCAGAGCTCCTGTCGACAGCCGGGAGAACCGAGGAATGGTGGTGGATCCAGCGCCTGCCACCTCCAGCCACGAGTCAGGGCGCTGGGCTCCCAGCTGCCTGCCTGCCCTCTCCCACTGCTCCCTCTCCAGCTTGTATGGAAAATCATGTCATGCCTTCCTGGCATGGGGAAGGTGGCTGTGAACCAAGCTGGGCTGCAGAAAAAAAATAAACCAGGAAATACTGAGCAATAAAAGCCAAGGCAAAGGCTGTGGGACAGAGCTGAGCCTGGCGGTGCCACGAACTGCCACGACTGTATTTTCCCAGCCCACTGCCAGGCTGGAGGAAACTCGGAGCAGGTTCAAAGCAGATCTGAAGCCAGCAGCAAACAAGGCCCTCCATTGACATGCCCTGCACATGCAGCCTGACGCCCTCCCCATGAGGAGAAAGAAAAACGTAGTTTCCTGTGTCTCGGGGGATTTTGAGAATAGGCTGTGCTGCCTGGAAAAGGGCAGCTGCAAGTCACAACTTCTTAGTCCTGCCTCAGTTTCCACACTGTAAAATGGAGCTGTGCAATGGCAGAGGAGGCTGGAAGGCTTCCCATGTTCTGTGAGATATGGGGCACCAAAGCCCACCAACAGCTATGGCACAGGACAAGAACTGTGCTACAGAGCTCCCCTTGCAGCTCCCCAGATGCCCCAGCAAACACAGACACATCTCACTGACCAGCCTGGCAAAGGGAAGTTTTAAAATCCTTCTGGAAAAGGAGTTGTTTGTGTGAGGAAGGTGAAACTTTGGTTATGAGAATGTTTAGTAATGAGGGCATCAACCTGAGCCTTGGGAGCCTTCAGCTCCATCCCAGCCCTGCTACAGAGTCCCTGTGTGATGCTGGGTGCATCCCTGAACCTCTCCAGAGGTGGGGATAACCACAGTCCATCCCCCTGGAGAGGATGGATCTGTGAGGACACCCCGACCTCCTGCTGATGGGCTCGGGCAACTTCTGGGGGTACAGAGCACTGAGCACCAGTTCCTCACACAGGAGCACCGAGGATGGAGGTGAGCAGGAGGGCTCAGTGCCTCGCTCTATGCCTCCAGGATGCTCAGACAGGCCCTGCAGAGCCCAGCTCAGGGTTATTTCTGCAGCACTGTGGTGGGCAGGCTTTTTTTGGTGCACTGCTGTTTGCTTCTTAATTCCACGGAACATATAATGTTCGGCGGAGGAGGGCCAGCCCTGCTGCCAAACCTGATGTCATGCTCTCATTATGTCATTTGTGGGCCCACTCTGCCCCCATCTCACAAACAGGGAGGGGAGGGGAGGGGGCAGCGCTGGCCTGTGCCTTCCCCAGCCCTTTTGGTGCAGGGAGCCCAGCCAGAACAGTAATGTGAAAAGCATCCGGAGATGGAGAGGAGAGAGTGCAGGGAGGAGCCTCCGTGCAGGCTGGGGCAGTAGGAAAGGAGCTCCAGGTCTGTAAGCCATGACCAAAGCTAAGATTTTTGTGGAGCAGTGAAGCTCCAGAGGCACCAGAGAAAGACAGCTCCCAACAACACCCAGCAAAGCCCAGCAGTGCTCCCAGCAACGCTCCCGTTTCTCACCCCACCATCCAGGTTGTGGCTGCCCCAGCCCTGGAAGTGTCCAAGGCCAGGTTGGATGGGGCTTGGAGCAACCTGAGACAGTGGAAGGTGTCCCTGCCCATGGCAGGGGGTTGCACCAGATGGTTTTAAGGTCCCTTCCAACCCAAACTATTCCAGGATTCTATGCAAAGCCAGGCTGCACTGTCCCCACCCCGCAAGCAGCGAGGACAAGGGACAGAGAGACACAGAAGACGGCTGGTGAGCCACAAGGAAGCCCCACTGCTTCCAGAGCCTTCCATCAGCTCACAGAGCCAAAAATGCCCAGAAGATGCCCTGCACAGCCCAAATGCTGCCTGCCATGTTGCCATGGCAAACACTTCCCTGTCTCCAGGAAGAAAAGGCAGCGTGGTGCTGATCCTGCCTGACGCACAGAACAGACTCCCCAGAAAACAGCAGGAAAAACTCTATGTGCTTTTGCATGCGGGAGCCAGGAAAAATTAGAGGTTTTTGCTGATCTGACTCCTTTTTCCTTAGTCTTTTGGCTTGCACCTCTCCCAGGAAGCACAGCAGAAGTCACAGTGCTCGTGTGCAGAGGTGGGGATAGAGATTATTTCCACAGTGGCTACAGAAATCTGAAAAAACCCTGGATTTTTCTCTGTGCTGGGCATGGGAAGCAATGCTGTGGTCTCGCAGCAGGCGCAGGGACACGCTGGCTGGCAGGAACAGCCTCACAGCTCTCCTGCCCCATCAGCTCTCTGCCTTTCAGCAGACAGGAGGGCAAGAGCACACGGAGATCATCACCAGCTACTGGCTTCAATCACGCTGAAGCAGGGTTTTTCCAAGGCAAAAGGAGTCCAACTCCACCACACTTCACCTCCAAGAGCTGTAGCCCAACACCAGGAGGGGCCTTTTGCTGGTGGCAGGCGGCTCTGAGCACCCTCATCTCCCCGAGGCTGACACAGCACCATGACAATTTATTAGCTCATTTTGAATTTATGAGTTTCAAATGCTGACCCAAGTCCTGGCTCCCTCTGAGGCATTTTTCCCAAAAGACATTTTCACAAATACTAATCTAAAACCGAAATGTTTTTCTTCCCACAGCAAAATCCTAATTGTTGATAGGAAAACGCAAGGCACAGACAGGAGCATCTCTGCAATGTTCTGTACACTCTGTGCCCTCCTGAAGAACAACAAAGCTCTCTCAATATGCCCTTGCAGGGCAGCTGTGCCAGGGCCTGGCTGGGTTTGGCACAGAGCTCCTGCAGGACCATGAGCAGGTCCCACTGCAGGCTCCCTGAGCAGTGGGATGAAGCCACACTCCTTCCTCACCTCCCTGCCTTGCCTTGTCCTGCTCAAGCCTCTCCCCCAGCACCAGGGCAACATGACCCTTGGATCTGTAGGAATAAATCCTACTCCTCTTGCTGGGCTGGGGCCACAGGCTCTTCACAGCTCAGGAAGAGGAGCTGGGAGAGACTGTGCTTCAACAAGCAGGGAAAGACTGAGCCCTGCGTGAGTGTGAGCTGAGAGCTTGGGGCACCCCAGGTGACACAGCAGTCCCTCCGAGGTGACACAGCAGTCCCTCCCAGGTGACACAGCAGTCCCTCCCAGGTGACACAGCAGTCCCTCCCAGGTGCTGCTGGCCCACACTCCCCCTCCTCTTGTGCCTGCCCCTCATCCCTGGAGCAAAGAGAGGAGGTGAGGCTGCTTGCACCTGCAGGATGCACAGCCCAAGCATTCCTGCCACAACCAGGGGATCCCCACCATGGGCAGAGCATCCCAACCACGGCCAAGGCATCCCTGCCACAGCCAGGGCATTCCTTCCATGGCCAGGGCACTGCTGCCACAGCCAGAACACCCTCACCACGGCCAGGCCATCCCAGCCACGGCCACACACGCCCACCACAGTCAGGACAAGCCCTCCCTCCAGGTGGGAGCCGTCTGCAGAGCAGCTGTGACTCCAGGAGCAGCTCCTCAGATCCCCACATCCAGCAGCTTTCTGCAGACTTTCCCAAATATGGTTACAAAGCCAGACCAGGGGTGAAGCCACTCAAGCAAAGGGGCCGTGTTACCTCACGGGGCGACGTCACGTGCTGGCAGGGCCGGCCTGCGGGCCATGGCATCATGAGCCCCATCCCTCTCCCCCGGCCAGGGGGGCCCGGGGGGACTCCCAGGACCCACAGCACAGCTCCTCTTACGGGTTATTCTTAGACTGAACTGACTTCATCTCCTCACTCCCAACACCCAAGCAACGGAGCCAATGGCAAGGGGGCACTGGGGTGTCACCAGAGGACAGGAGGGTGCTCCGTGGGGACGAGGAGCTGGATACAGGGATGCCCACTGCTATGAGAGAGGCTTTTCATGCCAGGTCCCACCTTCTGAGCCACCCAAGTGACCAGGAGCCAGCCCCTGCCAAGAGGTGACCTCATGTGGCACAGAACAAGGATGAAACAGGCATCACCCAGCCCGGGGACATTGCGCCAGAAGACGGGAACAGGGAAAACCTTCAGCTTGGGAAAGCAGCAACCCAAATATTTAAGTCAAGCCGATGTCCATAATTAGCGCCGCACGTAAACGAGCTGTCTGCAGCTCCAGCCAGGGAAATGTCAGCCCTGCAAACACACATTTGTTTCATGGAAACTCTGCAAAGAAACCAAAGATGTGATAAATTCAAGTATCTTCCCAGTACACGTGGCAGGGCTCAAGTAAACTCTGTTAGGCGCCTGCAGCCCAAATCCAACCACTTTCCATGCAGGCCCCCACTCCTTTCCCCAAAGCACCCCTGCCCCCAGGGCCTGTGGCACTGCATGCCAACACACAGCTCTTCCAAAGCTCTGCTCTCCTGAGAGCCCAGCGTGCTTCCAAGTCAGCATGCTGGAAGCCCAGGAACATTTGATTTTACCACAAAAAGTGAGCCCTCTGGAAGCTGCAATTTAGGGATTACACAGCTGGTGGAAGATTAGTGCCTGATCTTCCTTACAGAAGTGAAGAGTTTTCAATAAATGTTTAGGTACTGCTGATACTAATTCACCACCAGGACAGGGGATGGAGTACATAACCTTTGAATCCTCCTTTTTTATTACTCAATTTATATTTATTTTAATGTGAGGCCTTTCCTTGGACCACTGTCCTCTGGGGTTATTACTTCTCTGTGAGAAATAATAAAAATCCAACGCTATTTTGTTGCAGCACCATAAATCCTGCAGTACACAAGAAGCAAGAACCCCAGACAAGGCTCACGGGATGCAGGAGGCTTGGGATGCTGCCGGACCAATAGCACTGGTACGTCCCTGACACAGGAGCTGGAGCCAAGGGACACAGAGAATTCCAGAGAGGCTTCTCCAAAGCACACGTCAAACGCTGCAAACACTGATAAAGTACAAAAAAATATTTACACAGCCTGTTCCTTGGAAACCCTCTGGGGCATCTGTGTTTTGTATCCCAAAAGGAACAGGGGAACAACTTGGGCATCATCGATACAGCACAAGAGCCACGAACCAGGACTGCCTGATCCCTCCAAAATACCCTGAGGAGACCTGTTAAAATCTTAATGCACTTCTGAGCTGAATTCAGAGAGCAAGCCAGCTGAGAGTGAGACAGAAAAGGCAGCATCAGGTCAAAAGTGATTTCTTCAAACAGTTGGGAAACAATGCCCTCATTTCTCACACCGGGAGAACGGGCAGTTCGTTGCCAGGTGCCGCACGGCACCGGCACCACGAGGAACAGCAAACAAAGCCACGAGGCAGCAATCCACAGCCCTCACAGGGGCTCACACAACCCTGGATGCCCTGTGTTGGAAGGGACCCTAAAGCCCATCCAGTTCCACCCCCTGCCATGGGGACACCTTCCACCAGCCCAGGCCGCTCCCAGCCCCGTCCAACCCGCGTTCACAAAGCCCCGAGGATTTCGGAGTAGCACTAGCAGCCAGCCAAAGCCACCTCTCATGGCAGGTACAGCGGACACACAGAGGGCACAGGGGGTCCAACCCAGTGCAAGAACAGACAGCAAGTCTCACGAGGTACTCTGGGGCTAGTATTAAATTTCTTTCATATAAATAGTGCTGATTTTTTCATTCCAATTCCTGACAAATACAGGTGGCATTGAGTCAAATATAAAAATTTGACTCAGAATTCAAATTCTGCCCTCTTACCGAAGTCAGACGTGCATTACATCAACATCAGCATCTTCATCTCCTCCATCTGTCAACTTACTTAAAAGGCAGAGGTTCACGAGATCTATTTTCCATAAGTGGATTTTCCATGCTGACTGCCACTAATTACACTATCCCCTTTAATTGCTAGCTAATGCCATGCTATGCAATGTATTGTTTCTCCTTGGGATAGAAAATCAGGACACTGGGATAATTAATGTTTGTACCATCCCATTTACCTTCTGTGAACACTGGCACCATGTTCATTTTGATCCAGTCCTTGGGAATCTCCCTAATGCCCCAAAATCCATTAAAAGTGAACATTAATAGCCCACAGGGCTCTTCAGCCAGATCTTTTAAAATTCTTGGATACAAAACATCTGAACTTGCTGGTTTAAGAAGGTCTAACATTAATAGCAGCTGTTTAACATCCTCCTCGGTTACTGTTGGAGTGGAAAGTGTTTCATCATCCTCATATGATACAAATACATCACCTGGCTTTATTCCAAATAGAAAACAGAAATATTTACTTAGAAGTCCTGTCTTTTCTGTATTTTCATTGATAATTTGACTATGTCCATCTATTAACAGCCCAGTATCATCTAACTCCTTCAATTCCCAGCATACTTGAAAAACTTTACTCATCTCAACCTTGCTGGCCACAGACTCTTCCTTGGATTCTTTTGCTTATCAGTGTTTGATGGGCTCGAGTTCAGCCCACACTCATCACTACCACCATTTCTCTTTCCCAGTACTCTAGCTTGTATATTTATTTTCCATAAGTGCCTCTGTTTCTTCTCCAGGCTCCCACAACACTAGAAGCAGAGTTTCAAGCACCCACAGCTTCTCTGGGCAGCCTGTGCCAGGGCCTCACCACCCTCTGAGTAAAGAATTTCTTCCATCTAATCCCGCTCCCTTCCAGTGTAAAACCAACAGGCCCTGGAATGGTTTGGGTTGGGAGGGGCCTTAAAGATCACCTAGTTCCAACCCTCCTAGTTTTCCCCCAAGAAACCAAATTTTTTATCATTCTTCCAGAAAACTTCTTCCAGGACTGTGTGGCACCACGCGAGAGCTGACCGTGGGACCTCTCTGTGCCCAGCCAGCGTGTCCCTGCAGCCCAGCCCCAAACCCGCTGCAGCTCCAGCAGACACTGGGTTTTACATCAGCAGGGCTGGGAGCGACATGCCCAGCCCGGGTACAGCTCCACGGGGCTCTGTGCGTGTGTTTGTTTGGGATTCTGTGAATAGGGCTGCTTAGCACGTTGAGTCCTCCCCGTGGGGATGATGTGTTAGAGCGGATTGGCTCGCTATTCCCCGAAGGAAACATCTGCACATTCCAGACACATTTTGTAACGGGAGTGAAACCCATCCTTGAAGTGAAATTTTACAGCCTCCACAGCGCAAAGTAACGATCGCTGGCAAGGGCCAGTGGAAAAGTAATGTTTAAAATATTATTACAGGGAAGCGGCTGCCAGAGCCTCAAATTAATCATCTGAACGTGTCTCTGGAGCGGAGCGGTGCGTTATGTAACGCTGCCCAGCTCCCGCCCGGAGCCGCTCCTCTCCAGCCCCATCCCAGCGCCCGCTCCCAGCCCTCAGCCACGACTGACCCAGCACCCACTGCCCGCACCCCCACGGCCTGGGGGCTGACATCCCCTCCTGTGAGGTCTCTTTCAAGGGACTCCAGACAGGCCTGGGGGTCCACGTTACTTCCAGGTGTCCAATTTTTCCCTGTATTAAAGAAAATCCCAGCAGAGACAAGGACAAGGGGTGTTTCTCCGTCACCTCTGAAAAGCAGCGCCTGTCCCAGGCCTCTGCAGCAGAAGGAGCTGGAGGGAGCCTTGACTGCTTCCCACCACAGTCTGCAGGGCAGGGAAGCTACAGGTCTGCTGGTTAAACTGGTCTACAGCCCACCTGCTCTGCTCGGGATGGCCTCGGGGCAGGTGACAGAACACGGACACTGTCGGCGCATCGTCCTCCCCCTCACACAGTGATCACTAACTGGCAGGACCCAAACATTATGCAAACGCAACTGATATTCAAAAAACCCAAAAAAAGCCTCTAAAGGAAAGCAGGAACACAAACAGCAGTGGATGCAGACACAGCTATGGGGGAGGAAGGAACAAAACGCTTGGCAGCCTCCACCAGCAGCAGGAAAGGGAGTGGCACGAGCACGGAAGGGGAACGAGTCCTGTGGCACAGCAACCAGGGAAGAGCCTGCGGGCCCTCAGGAAGGGATGTTCTCCCAGCAGAAACAAGGGCAAAGCTCTGCTACCCATCAGGCTGAAGATACCATAAACATAGCAAGAAACTTCACTGATGAGGACATCTCCATCTCTGCTCATCTGTAGCTGTGTCAGGGGATCCAGCCCTTCCAGGGGATGAGGACTCAGCCCAGCCTGTGTCAGATTTCTCTGTCTCTCCCAGGTACACGGCGGAGAAGAGTTGCTCTGGTGGCAGGTAGGCCTGAGTCCTGGGTGGTCTCCATGCCGAAGTTCCTTCTGAAGCTTGAGATAACAGTATTTCCATGATTCCCTGGGAGAAGAGGCTTCCAAGTCACTGTTGTAAACATCTCTTTAGCACAAAGGCTCCGTAATTCAAAGTCAGGCCCACGAATCCCTACTGGAACAGAAACACTCAAGGAATTCATTAAACAGCAGCTCTGGTTGACGTTCTGTGCCATAAATCAGAGGTAAAACCCAGAGCCAGGCTGCTCTGCAACGGGACAGATGGAGCAAAGGGAATGGTCTACGAGAGGCCAAGGGACAGGCCTTCCCCTAATCCCCCTGTCCCGGTGCTGGTACCAATACAAGCTCCCCCATATTTTTTCAAATGTACTGGTTTGGGTTGGAGGGCTCTGCTCTCAGTATTTTTGGAGTATGTTCTCTACTATGGAACCTTAAACATCTTCCTTCTGAAAACAAAAACCAATTAGAACCCAATATAGACCTGCTGGTTCCCGTACAAAAGGCATTTGCATGTTTCTGGCATTAATAATGTGTGTGGTTGGGCTGCTTCCTTTTAGCATTAGAAAATCTTCTGTGATGCAGTCAGAATATTTCTGCTTTAAAAAAATGCTGATGTTCAGAGGCCCCAAAGTAGGTACAAAGGGAAATGAGCAGCTTGTGGGGCCCCGGCAGGACTCTGAGTGTGGCACCAGAGCTGCCCCTCCAGAAGGCCTTGAGAACGGGTTTGGGAAACAGTAACTCGTTTGTTCCCTGCACAGGATCATAGAATCCTGGAATGGTTTTGCTTGGAAGAGACCTGAAAGCTCATCTCGTTTCACCCCCTGCCTTGGACAGGGACACCTTCCACTGTCCCAGGTTGCTCCAAGCCCCGTCCAACCTGGCCTTGGACACTTCCAGGGATGGGGCAGCCACAGCTTCTCTGGGCAACCTGTGCCAGGGCCTCCCCACCCTCTGGACCCACCCAGACCAACAGATGCACCCGGGGATCCACTCACTTCCTCGTGTTGTACATTAAGAGATGCCAACGGCCCCTCAGCATTCCAAGGCTTCAGGTGGCACAGGTGACACCTCGGTAGTGAGACAGCTGGAACAACCCCAGGCTGACACCACGGAAAGGAAGGTTCTGGATCTCATGGGTTAAACAGGACTTGCGCATCTAATTCTCCTACCCATTCCTATGAAAATTTAAACTCCAGATAGGAGAGAGCCAAAGCTTTTACATGATTTGCCTGACACTTAATTGTCCACTATTCTGCCAAATACCAGGAGCAGATAAATCCAGTGTGCAATGTATCTGGAGGTATGGGGTGGAGACCAAAGGACAGATCCCTGGAAAGAGCTTTGGAAGAATGCTTCAGTCAAGTCACTGGCTTATCCTGAACAGACGCACCCGACCTTGAGATAACCCGCTTTATGCTGCTCCCCTCAGCTCAACTCTCCCCCTTGACAGGGACTGACCTCCACCTGTCCAGAGCAACAAAAACAATTCACCTCTGACCTCTGGCTCAGTCAGACCCTCCTGGGCTTGTCTCTGCTGGCTGTAAAACAGCTTCTGTGCTGCTTCACTGCAGCCCACACGACCTTCAGCAACTGCAGAACTTCCAGCTCCCTGCTCGTCATGCTCCAGGCTGAGGGGACAAGATGGGGCTATGGAAAAAGCCATCACAGGCTGAGAACGCAGGTGTGTGCTTCTTAGGGAGAACTGCCATGGTTCCCAGGGGAAGGACACGGCAGGCTCTGATCCTGCACAGCTTTCCCAGCACAGTGCCAGGCATCATCCTGTCCTGGCACAAGTGTTATCCCTACATGTATGTAGGTCACACGTGTCTCAGGTCAAGGACACGTTATCTCCAGAGCATCTGTTTCAGCTCAGCCTGGAGGAAAAATTGGAGGAAACCAAACCAGCCATTCCACAGCCTGCAGGAAAGAGGCCTGGGAGCCCCAGTCTGCTTCCCAGTGGAACCACAGCAGGGACAGAGCTGGTGTGACAGACCGGCAGTGCCCACATCCCTCTCTTCACAAGGAGCTGCCTGCTCCTGCAGATTCCTTCCTCTGATCCACTTTGGAAAAGGGATGTCTCTTCCTGGAGTTAAACACATAACAGAGACACAGCTGGAGTGTCAAAGGCCAGGCTGGACAGGGCTTGGAGCAACCTGTCTAGCGGAAGGTGTCCCTGCCCACGGCAGGGGGCTTGGAATCGCATGGTCTTTAAAGTCCCTCCCAACCCAAACCATTCCAGGATTCTATGATTTTTCTGTGAGGAATCAGAGAAAGGGTAATTCCATTCACTTCAGACTACAGGTCATGTCTGGGATCTGTTAAAGGGAGGATCACTACGGTGTCTGTTCCCTTCTCTCCCAGGACCAACAACTATAATCCGCTCTTCGGAACATCATTATGTGGAATAAACTCTAGCGGGGAAAAAAAAAAAAGGAAGAAAAAAAATAAAAGAAGGTCTTGCAACTCTGCTAATCTTCCTAATGATTTAATACCTGCAAATACTACTGGGAGGTATTGCTTTCCCGATCCCATTAAACACTGCCGTACAAAACGTCTCACCACACTTCAGCATCCTACTGTGCATTTTGTTTTTAAACAAAGCCAATTTCTCTGGAGACCGAGTAGGGGTTTCTGATCCCACAGCCCCACTGATTTTAAAAAATCTTCTAAAGGCCTGCCTGGGGGATTCCAATAAGTCCTGGCACAGATCCTCCAAATAGTAGCAAAGCTAAACAGGGTACGGCTGTTATTGTAGAGGTCTGTCCCTGCCAGCACAAATACACAGCCTGGACCATTCAACCTTTTACAGCAGGAAAGTCACGGACAGTTCATGATTCACAATCAGCATTTTTCCTTCTACTACAGCCACTCTTTTTCTTTAATTATTCCATCTTTCTGACAAGCAGCCCTTCCCTGCAGTTTTTGTGAGGCTTTTTCCCCCCTAATCTCCTAATCACATTGACAAGAACAGGGCACATCCCAGAGTCCCCAGTTTGATTTCTCCCTCTGCCCACGCCGCCCCATCAAAGGTGAGATGTCCCGGGCTGTGGTTCAGCCAGCCAGGGTTGGCCACTGCACTGTGTGCAGGACCAAAACAAAGCCTGTGGAACACTCTGTGCCCCTCAAGACCTCAGAATAAGACTGAGGTGGTTTCAGGGGCCGTGTTTGTGTTGGCTCTGTGCCCCAGGATGAACCTCACCCAAGTCAGCCTATACAATCTCCTTTTATTTTTTTCTTTGCATATGCAAAACCAAGAGAAGTGTCTTTCTCAGGTCAGTATGTACAGGCACATCAAACTTATAAAATATACTAAATATATAAAATATATTAAATTATGGCCTACACCCTACCCAAGCACGTGCTGGGACCGACACTGGAGCTCGCTGTTCCTCTCAGAAATCTTTGCTTGATTACTCAAATCCTCCTCAATTCGCTCTTTTCCCTAAAGCTCCCAAGCACAGGTCCTGTGATGATTCACCTGAACTGCAGGTGTTCACTGCTGCGACTGCTAAGCCTGAACACCCAAAGGCATCCCACAGCACTCAGTGAAGCACACACCAAAAAAGAAGAAATGAACCACCAGACACCCACCAGGACAGACATTCCCAGAGCAGCCAGACATCTTAAAAAGGCGAAAGTCATCCCCCTTACAGCTCACGGAGTTTTTTTTCTCAGTAAACAGATTAATTTTACTGTTGTTATTTCACTTAATGCTGAATAAAACAGACGCCCAAAGCTGAGCCCCCTCCCTGGCACAAGGTGACTCAAACACTGACGGTGCTGAGAGGAGTCTCTGGGGAGGTTGATGCTTCACTTCAGGTTCAGGCAACTGCCTTGGACTACGGCTCAGTTCAATGACTGAACACCAGATTACTCTTCCCTATTCTTCATAAACAGGACACAAAAACCCACGAGGGCGATTGTGTCAGAGGGTGTTAGCGGTACGTACAAACCACCAGCAAATCTGCTTTGTTTAACAGGGAAAGGAGCAGCAAAACACCAAGTCAAGGCCAAGACAAACAAAAAGGTACAGACAGAGTGGCCCAACAAGCCGGGGCATGCAGTGTGCTCTGTGCCCTGCCAGCACCATCCACAGCCTCTGCTCCGAGCTCCGTCGAGACTGGAAGGCTCCCAAGAGCAGGTCTGGCACAGCGGGACACGTGAATGCCGTCTGATCCCTTCTCAGGCTCCACACGGAGGCTCTGGACGGTCTCAGTAAACATCCTTGGTAAACTCTGGACACCAAGCAACGTATGACAGCCATAAATCAGCCCTTCCATCAGCTCTGCTGGCAGGAGGAGGGTCTGCCCAGTTCCCGAGGCCCATCGAGCCTCAGACGGCACCATCCCTCCTCAGGATTTACGGCAGACACCGAGTTAAGCTGCAGCTTTAGTCTCATGTTAAATCTCCTTCTTGCCAAGGCTAAAAATTGCTCCATGTCGTAATCACAAACTGAGGCAGAAGAGCGAAATAATAAATTTCATTCCCATATAATAATAACAAGTTAGGTTTCCATAGCATCCCTCTTCCTCTCGGATCCAAAAGGACATTACTGACTGGCCTCGCTGCAGCAGGCTCCGTGCACAGGGATTATGTAATCCACCACAGCCACCGCTCTTCAGGGTGTAATCCAGCATTACAGCAGAGTTTGAGACGGAAAGGATCACCAGTGCACTAGGGAAGGGATGCCATGGAGCAAGAACTGAATCCTCCATCACACTGCTGATGTGAGGGTGACTCTGATCCATGGTGTGCTCTCTGCACATCTGCCAGGTGAGAGTTGCTGCTTTCTGCTGACAAGACTAAACCCAGAACTCTCTGGGACAATGACAAATCATGGAATCTCAGGCTTCTTTAAGTTGGAAAAGACCTCCGAGATTAACAAGGCCACCCTGTGCCCAATCCCCACCTTGTTCCCCAGCCCAGAGCCACGTCCAGTCCTCCCTTGGACATCTCCAGGGATGGGGACTCCAAACCTCCCTGGCCAGTCCCTTCCAATGCCTGACCACCCTTTCCATGAAGAAACTCCTCCTGATGTCCAACATTCACCTCCCCTGGCACAACTTGAGGCTGTTTCCTCTTGTCCCTTGTTCCCTGAGGGCAGAGCCCAACCCTCACCTGGCTCCCACCCCTGTCAGGGAGTTGCAGAGAGTGAGAAGGCCCCCCTAAGCCTCCTTTTCTCCAAGCTGAGCTCCCCCAGCTCCCTCAGCTGCTCCTGGTGCTCCAGCCCCTTCCCTAGCTCTGTTCCCTTCTCTGGACATGCTCCAGCCCCTCAGTGACTTGCAATGAGGGGCTCAGAACAAGACACAGCATTGGAGGGGTGAGCTCTCCTATGCTGGAGCTCTCCCCCACTCAGGACCCTGTGTGTGCCTGGGCAGGCAGAGCTGCTGGGGTGCTGCTTTCCCGCAGATGGAAAGCCACGGCCTGGGCACCTGCGGACAGAAAAGGTCCTGGGTCATGCCCTAAAAGACAAAACAGGTCCCTTTTCAGCTCAGTCATGCTGGGATCGCTGCCCAGTCCTGCCTGTTCACACAGCACCAGCCCACGCTGGCTCACCCTGTCAGGACAAACAGGCTGGGATCTGTGCCCTGTGTTAGCCAGGGGGGCAGGAAGGCAAAGACCCCGAGGCTTTTCCCAGTAAGTAGTCTGCCTGTCCCATCTTAGCCCCTGGAAGACTATCAAAGAGCTACTGTTTCCCTCAAAATCTCAGGAGCACGCCGGCACTGTGAGCGGGGCAGTGAAGGCAGAGGGCCGGAGCGGCGCATGGTGCAGAGCTCCCCAGCCCCACGCACGCGTCTGCGCCCGGGGCAGACAGACCTACAGACTGCCTGAGCTCCGCTTTTCCTTTCCAACATTTTCCACATCCTCCTGCCAAGAAAACTCCGAGCGCTGCCTGCCATGCCTGGCTAAAGCTCCCCGTGCAGAGTATTCCCGGCAGGCACAGCCTGCACACCCGCACGGAGGGACCGCACCGGCCACCGCCGCAGAGCCCTGGCCTTGCTCCTCACCGAGGGGCTCAGACTCTTCTGACAGCCTAGGAAGGACTCAGGGAGAGCAAGAAGTGCCTCTGAAGTACATTAGGCATTTGGGGTGCTCCATAGGGAGGGCAGCTCCCCAACTCCTACAGGGATTGGAAACTTTCGAAGGTAGAGGGGTGATGCTGAGGCTGACAGCGAATGAAGTGAATCACAGAATCATGGAATGGTTTGGGTTGGAAGCAACCTTAAAGTTCATCTCATTCCACCCCCCTGCTATGGGCAGGGATGCCTTCCACTAGACCAGGTTGCTCACAGCTCCCTCCAACCTGGTCCTGAACATTTCCAGGGATGGAAAGAGGGAAGGGAAGGCACTAGAAGTGAGATAACCACCCTTTGTCCATGCTCAGCCTGGGCTGTAACTGCAGAAAGAGGTTTGTACTTGTGACTGGTGTTCCCCTGTAGCACACAAAGACACATCATAGAATCGCCACAGCTGGAATAGACCTCTAAGAGGCCTGAGCATGGATTTCATATATTTTTACTACATTCAAAATCATCAAATATCAAGACATCTTTGTGAAGCGACCTGGAGCCCCAGCTCCTACATTCAGACTCATTTGAGCAAATAAAAATTTGCATCTGTGTCTTGTGTGTTGGGGTTTTTTTCTTAATTTCCTGCTGTGTGAAACAGGAGGAGCAATAAAATCAAATCCTTGGAAACAAATGACAAATGTTTAACGAGTAAAAAGAAATTCCTTCCTAGGCTGTTTATGCCACAACTACTCCATGCATGGTTCATAGAATTCTGTGATTCTATGATTCTTTATACAGGTAGAAGAACAGGCTCCAAGTCCGGACTTCCTCACTTTTATAAGTTTAAATTGGATCCCACTCAGTGTTTAAGGCCATTGTTGAACTGCTAACACATTTTGCAGCATGACTAACACCAACTGGGTTACTTTTCACTCACAGTTGGCAGTTTTTTCTCTCTATCTGCCTGTCACAGCAGACAGGAGAGCAGCAGAGTAGCAGGTGAGTGACAGAGTGTGCTGGGTGTGCGCAGAGCCGGGACAGGAGCTCCCCAGCAAACCTGCCACTGAAGAGGTGTAGGGACAAGATGCTGCATTCCCCAGTTCAGAGAGCAAAAGGGGGTGTAAATATGGCTTTCCTCCAGCTAAGGGCAACTGCAACTGTGGAATGGTAGAGTGAAAACAAAGAAGAGCAACAGCAATTAAAGTAGGAAGGTGCCCCTCAGCAAAGGCTGCAGGGCCTCTCCTGACCTAGTGAGGATCTTCTGCACTTGCAGCAACACTCCTGGAATCAATCTTTGGCCCTGTGCTTCCAGAAGACTGGGGATTTTCTTCCTCCCTTGCTTTTTTTCTGAGCAGTGACCAGCAGACACCGGTTGACTGTGGGCACTGAACTGGCTGGAGCCTGGCAGCAGGGACAGGGGCAGGCCCGGGGCACAGGCAGTGGTTTATGGAACACCCTGTGGAATCAACACTTTCGCTACCAGGAAAAGTCTTTCACAACTGTGGATCTGGGTGACTTCAGAATTCTCCCTCAGGACCTCTCCCCTTCCTTGCCAGACTGTGGCTTCATCTTAATGGACGAGGCAAACGGGGCTGGGAACATCACTAACGGCATGGACAGAACTGGGAGAGACTTCCCAAGAAATGCAACCACAAAGCTGGTTCCAGGAGCCCCTCCCTGCACAACAGCTGCTCCCAGAGGATCCTGGAAACAGCCAGCAGCCTCATCCTACCTGGGAGTTCAGCCTCAGAAAAAAAACGTGCAAGAATATGTAGCCAAGGAAGAGGGTAAATCTGCCACCAGTTGGGCACATCGCAGCCCAGCTCTTCAACCACCCCGTAACCACCATCCCAACTCTGCTGCCACCCCGTAACCACCGTCCCTGACTCTGCAACCACTCTTCTGCCTCAGGAAGAGGCATAAACAAGCTCAGGGATAAAATTTCTCAAGGTCTGAGTGATGCCTGGGAGGTGAATCAGGGCTGCAAGGGAGAGGAAGGCACACTCGGATTCCTGGATTGACAGAAAACTTTGGTACAGAATTCAGATCAGCCTTGGGTCACCCACAGACTAAATATTTACCCCTAAACAGCAGGGATGTCATACAATCCATCTGGCCACATGATCAATCCTCTAAAATTGACCCTCTAGGTTTCAGCTGCTTCTTTAGCAACCTCAAGGCCTGTATCAACCTCGCCGGAATCCCAACCAACTCCTGTATCTGGTCCCACGGTATGTGGCTCTAGATGACCCACTTTTACCCCCAAAAGAATGAGAAAATATACTCAACCTTGTCCTAAAAGAAGTGGAAACCTGTCTCTGGGAATCACAACATTAAATTACGATCTCTACTTTTTTCTTCCCTTTTATTTTGCTGGTCTTTTATTCCTCTATATCTCTTTATTGAGAGGTATAGATGCCTCCAGATGTCTCCTGCATGGGAGTTCAGGTTCAAAACACAGAAGGCAACAACATTTGGCCTTTTTTGGTTTATTTTTAATCTCAAGATTTATGAGAGGTAGCTGACTCATGTTTTGGCTGGCAGGGCTGGATTCTAGTAAGTAATTGCATCCTTCTATTTTGTTAATTAAGATAAGTTTTCCCACTTCTGTTTGACTTGTTGGTGATTGACTGCTGCAAGAAAAATACACATATCTGCCTTGGGTCTCAGGCAGGTGAAAGGCCAGACACCTCTTTCTCCAGTCCCTGGCCCGAGCATCCAAAGTGAAAGGTGCAGATATATCAAATATCCCAGCCCCGCTCAGCTCTATCAGATCATCCAAGCATCTCCTCCCACAGGGGAGCTCCACCCTCAGCACAAGGCAAGAAATCCTACACACACCAGGGCTACTGTGACTTGTTAAGTGCGGGTTTGCTTCGCATACCCCCATTTCCTTTCCAGCAAGGCACCAAAAAAAATACTGAGGAGAGAGTGTGTAGCTCAGGAATTCAGTGAATGATTAACTCCATCCTACCTATTAACCATGGCTCTCCATTCCCTCACGCCCCACAGGAGCCCCAGTTCCCGGCAGCAGAGCCGTGCCAGCATCTGATACCCACTGGTTTGGCCTGCGGAGTCCTCAGGTGATGTGGACGGTTCTTGCTTTGAGTTACAACCCATTAAGTGCAGTAATGATTAATCCAGAACCCTGGCACAGATTCATGATGAAATGCTGCTCCTCTTGTCACACCAAAAGTACCTAAATGAGTCCTGTGGCCTGCAAGTCACCGGTCTCAGCACAGAGCTGCTGCGGCAGGACCTCCACGGACACCAGGAGCAGGGCCGGAGCAGGGCCAGCTCTTCTCAACGAGGCAAAGGGATGCCATGGCCAGATGTTGCTCTCTCCACTCCAAAACAACCCAAATGTCAGCTGCGCTGCCTTTGGGACTAGGACAGACAGCAGACGCAGCTCTGCCCGCCTGAAGAAGCTTCGGGGCAGCTGGATGCATGTGCACCCCCAGCATGTCATCTCACACTGCAAGACCTTCACGCGCACGTGCAATGCCACGTGCCTGTCACACTCAGCTGCACCTCAGAAGACTGGGAAGGCTCAGGGCTGGGCTCAGACACAAACTCCCTGTGTGACCTCAGGCGACTCCCCTACTCTGTGCATCGAGCTCTTACAGCCTTATCCAGCTGAAAAACAGGAAGGGGAGGTTCAGGCTGGACATCAGGAAGAATTGCTTCTGCTTGTCAAGAACTGCAACAGGTTGCCCAGGGAGGTAGTGGAGTCCCCATCCCTGGAGGTGTTCAAGAAACGTGGATGTGGCACTTGGGCATGCGGTTTAGTGGTGAACACAGTGGTGCCAGGGGAATGGTTGGACTAGATGGTCTTAGACAGCTTTTCCAACCTCTATGATTCCACGGTTCTACTGCCAGACAGCCCACGAGCCAGTAAGAATTAGGACCCCAAGAAGTTAAAAGAAACAAGTGTGCAAGTTGATTTGGAGCCAGAAGGAACACTGGCCCCATCCCTGCCACATGCCTGTGTCTCACCCCAACAGCAAGCTCGAGCTCCTGATGAGGGATGTTCTGCTCTAGATTCAATAAAGGAAAAAATTGCTGCTGCTGAAACGTGTTTCATGTTGTTGAGGACCAAAGCCCTCCCTTGGCAGCCGAGCTTCAGGCTGCCCAGATGCAGCTCCTCGTGCCCTTCACCCAGTTTGATTAGGCACAGGATCAAGACATCCTCAAACTCCAGTTGGAATAGTGAAATGCACCCCTAAGGAGGGGGAAAGGGCCAGTCCCCTCTCCCTCCAATCAGCCATCACTAAACAAACAACTCACAGCAGGGACCCTGTCGCACATGCTACAGCCAAGAGCTACCGACTGCCTCATCCCAAACCCGGAGTCAGCAGGCCCAGCTCTGCATTCCCGACTCCCTGATCCCAAACCCGGAGTCAGCAGCCCTGCATTCCCAGCTGCCTGATCCCAAATCCAGAGTCAGCAGCCCTGCATTCCCAAGGCACAGCAGCAGCTCACCCAGCCCAGGACATTGGGTGGCTCTTGGAGCTGAGTCCCACCTCGCTGTGAGGCACTTTACACATCCATCCCTGTGCCTGTTGCCTTTCCCCAGGATGCTCCTGTGAGGAAAACCTTCCCAGCCCCATGTGCTTCCACCCCAAGGAGCCCACAGAGAACAGCCACATTCCTCTCAGGAACTGGTGCCTCCCCTTGGGCTGGAGTCAATGCTGACTTCCCACTTGGGGCTGGGATGTCTCTGTCTGGGAAACCGATGGCACAGCCATGAGACAAAAAATAAAGTTGGGCAGAAATCAAAACATTTTTTTTTCACATGCTTTAAAAGCAAAATTAATGGTTCTGTAGCTCTGAGAGCACACTGGGATCCTGCTGGCTCCAGACCTGCCACACAGGATGTATCCGCAAATCACAAGGTTTTGTGTTTGGTTTGGAGGATGAAGAAGAGGAAGCTGAAGTACAAGCAGGGGTGGGAAGGCAGGACCGAGGGTACCAATGAACCTGTCAAAGTGAGTCCACATCTCTGATCTGCTGCCCTGGTGTTCACCTTGCTCAGAATGAAGATTCATCCTTCCAAAAACTGGTATAGGATGTTTTACTGCCTTCTCACAAGAATGGCAGAGCACCAGGAAAGCAGGAATTCGAAATCCAGGGCATTTAACCAGCAGCCAAGCACTCAAGCCCTCCACAAGCATTTAATTCCCATAAATAAGCAGGACAATACTCCCAGCCCCGTTGCTCAGTCAGGGCGGCTGATGCAGAGGAATCACTGACAGCCCAGCCCACACCACCAGGGTCAAACTGAAAACAAAACCCAGAGTCCTGCTTCCCCCTCCGTGTTCCAGCTGTTAGACAACACTGCCCCCAGTAGCTCGGCTTTCTTCCCAAACCAAGGTATGCACTTCAATTCCCTGATTGTGAAGCAGAGAAGGACAGAGGGAAGCAATCCCTGGCCTTGCACACAGCCTCCATGGCCACTGCAGAATCCAGCAGCTTCCAGGAGCTGCAGAACAAGCCAAGACACGGAACACCAGCTCCAGTGCCACTTCCCCACTCTGTGAGAACAGAGGAATAGTGGTCAGTTTGCACAGGGAGGAAAAGGTGCCCCAGAGCACCCACCTGCAAAAGGAGAGGATCCACAGCAGGGCTGCCCGCCCTCAAAATGGGGACTGGTCAAAGATTGGACTCGATGATCTTGGAGGTCTTTCTCAACCTAAATGATTCCGTGGTTCTGTGAAAAGATCCAGGACTCTCCTACGACTTATGAAATGTGTTTGCCAAGCAGCTAGAGAGTGCATCTACTTCAGGGGAAGCCGTGGGTGATGTGGGAGCGGGGGTGTTGGAGAGGAATCTCCAAACTCTCCCAGTTCTCTGTGAAGTTATGGGATAAAGCTACAGACTTGGATGTGTCACGGCTAATCCATAGGAAAAGAGAGCAGCAGTGGGCTCTGTCAGCTTGTTTTAGAGAGGTGACAGCCAGCTGTAACTAACCATTTAATGGCTGCAAAGACTAAATTGTGCCAGGGGGTAACACCCCAATCCGAGTGGCTGCACATGGCTCACCGTACACAATGCAAAGCAAATCCAAGTTAACGCAAATTAAACCTGTGGCTGTATCAGTTGCAATCTGTGCATGTCATCAGAAATTAGATTATCCAAGGCCAGTGACACTGCTACCCTGACAGTTCACTCTCCTGCACTGGAAAGGGAGAGTTTTCCAAGAAATGGCTAATTGCTGGATGCAGTGAGTGACAAGAGAGAAAGCAGCGAGGGCTTTGGGGCTCAGTTCATGGTCAGGCTGTTGGGCTACTGGAGTTGTTATTTTGTGTTGTATAAAACACAGATTCAGGAACCAGTGATGCTCCTGGCACTCCCTGCAGAAAACTGGGTGTGTCTTCCCTCTCAATTAAAACTTGGGAATTGCGTCGTGTCAGTCCAGCAGAACCTCGAGTGCCACCCAGATAGTTCAAGCTTTGTCTCCACGGTGCTGCCCGACCTGTGCTATGCCCTATGACAGCTTTCCTGCACACAGGGGCAGCAGTTTTCCTCTTTGATTTTCCTTAATAAAGCCCTTCCTTACTGCTGTAGGAACACAGTCCACCGCAGATATCAGCTACAGTGAATTTTCTTACCACAACTCAAAGACTAACACAGTCTAACCCTTGGCCCCTTCTAGCTTTTGTTTTCCCACTTCAGTTTTGTCTACACTAAATTTTTTAAGACTCCTGATCCAAACTTTGCATCGATCCGTGCAATCAGAGGTTGCAGAGCTGAGTCTATAAAGCCACTGACTTCATGTTTTCCCTCTGTAGGAGTAAAATAACGCTCCCACACTCCGATGGAAACCTTTGCTCTGCACAGATTTAATTCATTACTTATGAATCTCCGGCCAACGCCACTCTGCTCCCTCATGGCAGTGGGCTCTCTACTTCCAGTCGCCTCCCAAGTCTGGGAGGACAGGGAACCTTATTTTTACCTTTTAGTGAAGCAGCTGAGATGAGATCCTGGCTGATGGCTTCACCAAGTCACCGCTCACGTTAACAGTCCTTCCCCAGAAAATCACCCAGGTAGCAACAACAAGCCGCCCTCTACAACTGCTTTACAGAAGGTTGGTCAGGAGCCAAGATATTTTCCAATGGAAACTCTTCTCCCAGGGAATCACCCTGCATCATATTTCAGATGAGTGCTGTATTTTGGTTTAGGGAATAGGAGAAGATTTCTTTTTAATTGTGCTATGCTTGGGTGCAAGGGCAGTTTTGTGACACAAATCACTGAGGGGTCACCATACATCCTGCTGGAATCATTTACAGACCGGAACGGCAGCAGCTCTGCCAACACCTCAAAGGAAAGTGCCCATATTCCAAACCTCTGCTTTTTTTCAGGACTGCCTGGACCACCTGCAGGTCTCAGGTGAGAGCTGCCCCTCTGCTCTGCCTACGCCGTGCCCAAGCTGTGAGATCCCAGAGCTGGTACAGCGATACAAAATAAGAAAGGTGCCAGTTGACTTCTCTTTCCACATCCAAACTCCTCCTTTTGCAAACTCACTCTTTCCAGACAGCTTTCCAGCCCTTTTCTTTCTCATCTGGGGAGGGGTAAAACACAGCTCTGCCGAGGGCCAGCTCTGCACTCCCAGCAGGACAACACTGTCTGCACAGGCTCTGCGAGAGCACAGACCCTCTCTCCAGGTCTCCTGTGCCCCTTTGATCTGTCTGGGGGTGACCAGGCAAGTCACCATCCCCAAAACCCTGTCCCACTCATCTTCCTGTGAAGAAACACAGCTTAAGCAGAGGTGTCTGAGGGAGTACAAAGCCTAACCAAGCATAGGGAATGTGACTGCAACACTTTTTCTTAGAGGCTCCACTCCGCATCCCGTTGTGGTTTCCAGCCGTTCCCTCAGCTCTCTAAGCCCCAGGAGAGGAAATGTGGCACACAGCGTGGGATGGGGACCATGATTATTGTTCTTATCACCCCACAGACTGCCTGGCACGGGCTGCAGAGCGTGGCTGGATGCTTCCCTCTGCCCACAAACAGCCAGGCAGCCCCTGCACATGAAAGCCATTAAGGAACAGCACAGAAGCAACCCACGAGGGAAAATCCATGAACATTGCCACACTGACGGCATCAGTCCTGCTGCCAGCAGGACGCCGGGGTGCCGGTCTTGGGCTGCCATGTGCATCCCCTGGAAGGTAGAGCATGTGTGGACAGCTCTCCTGACAGCCCCACTGACAGCACACAGACACCACAGAGCCAAAAAGCCCCACAGGTACCCTCCAGGCTCAACCCATGGCCCCTGTGCCAGCACTGGTGTCCTGCTGTTGGAAATGTGGCATTTGGGAGCATCGGCAGTGGAGACAGGAACTGAATATCTGGTTTTTTACAAGCCACACGTGGAAAGGTTGAGCTGTGTTCAACCAGTCAGCTGTGAGGCAAGAGGATGAACAGAGAAGTACAAAAATAGACACTTCTCTAGTACTTCTTCAAGCAACATTTTTGCACTACAAAAATACACAAAAAAGAAGGGTCATGGTTTTCTTCCCAGCTGTCAGAGGGACTCGTGTGCTCCCGTCACAGTTTCAGGATGCATCCCCCGGGCTCCCAGCTCTGTGTCACAGCGTGCCCAGCTCCCCACTGGGGCTGTTGGCAGTGCAAGACTCACACCCAGTGTCCCCACACCAGGGCACAGATGCCTTCACCAACCTGCCCTAAACCAAAACCCGCAGCTCCAGCCCGGCCTCACTCCACCCCCTTCCCGAGGCGTGGTTTGAGACAGAAACCAACAGCTTCGGCCAACACAATCCGGCTGGGCTCTGCTTTCCCAGGCTTAGCTGTTCCTCGGGTTCCTCCCTCCGGAGGACTCAACCCACACCCTGGGTCCTCTTTTTAGAGCGCCACTCCCCCGACTCCCGGACCGGGGAGCGTTCGCTGAACCTATTTAACCCATTCCCAGCAGGACCCGATCCCCCCCGACCGGCCCGGGAAGGTGTTTATCGAATCCCATGCAAGCCCCCAGCCCAGGGAGAGGAAGGAGAGGCGTCACTGCCCGTCCCAGCCAAAGCTGCAGGGAAAACTGCTCCTCTGCTCCTGATCTGCTCGCTGCCAGAGCAGCCCAGATCCTGCGGGAGCCAGGGCTGAGGTGCTGCCAGGGGATGTTGCAACGGAGCTGTGCAGAGGCCATTGCTGGGGATCTGCAAGTACCACAGAACCATGGAATCACAGAACAGTTTGGGTTGGAAGGGACTTTAAAGAGCATCCAGTTCTACCCCCTGCCTATGGGCAGGGACACCTTCCACCAGCCCAGGTTGCTCCAAGCCCCGTCCAACCTGGCCTTGGACACTTCCAGGGATGGGGCAGCCACAGCTTCTCTGGGCAACCTGTGCCAGGGCCTCCCTGCTCTCACAGCGAAGAATTTCTTCCCCATATCCCATCTATCCCTGCCCTCTGGCAGTGGGAAGCCATTCCCCCTCGTCCTGTCCCTCCAGGCCCTTGTCCAAAGTCCCTCTTCAGCTCTCCTGCTGTCCCTTTAGGGACCAGAAGGTGCTCCAAGGTCTGTCCAAGGAGGTGGGCACAGGCTACAAACTCCACCCTGGAAATCTCCCTTTCAAACCAGTGATTAGACCCTGTGACTTTATCAGATGCACCAAATTGCATTGCACAGAGCCAAATGTGTTCTCGATCCAAGGAGCTGCCCATAGAGGCGGGCGGAACACAAGCTGCCCGGCTGTCACCAGGGGAGAAAAGGCCGTGGTGTGGTGGCCAGGGACAATTTCGGATGAATAGGAACAGGCTGGCTGAGTCCTGGCTGGGATCCAGAATCCCTGTCACTACAGATTGTGTCAAAAGCCAGAGCTGCCACAGGCTGTGGCTGCTGTCAGACGAGCACAGCCCTCTCTTGATGATGCTCCAGAGTCCCACCACCTCCCAACCCTGCCAGAGGGCACCCACAGCCTCAGCCTGGAGGTACAGCAGGGCCACAGCTAACACCCAAAAATGCGATAGGTGAGAGATTCGTTACCACAGAGTGAACAACAAGTACTGTCACCAACCCAGAGTATCACACTGTCATCATGGGATCCTAATTAAATTCAAAATGACAGTAGGTTAAACAGAATCACAGAAGACCATATGCCACATCTGAAACTTCATCTCTGAGCTCAGCTTATTGGGGTTTTTCCAAGGCCTAGTGCCAGGAAGCCAAAGAGATGTACCTGTTCCCAACCTGAGGGGGGCAATTTTGCTGTCAGAGGAGCAGAAACAGCTTTAATTATCCGTAGTTTGCTTATCTGCACATCATCATAAAGGATATGATCTTTTGAAGGAAAGGGAAGAGCTGGAAAGCTGAGAAGGTTCAGCCTGAAGAAGAGAAGGTTGTGTGGGGAGCTCACAGCACCTTCCAGTATCTGAAGGGGCCTACAGGGAAACAAGAGAGGGACTCTGTGTCAGGAACTGTGGTGACAGGACACGTGGGAATGAGCTCAAACTGAAAGAGGGGAAATTTAGGTTCAATATATGGAAGAAATTCTTCCCTGTGAGGGTGGGGAGGCCCTGGCACAGGTTGCCCAGAGAAGTTGTGGCTGCCCCATCCCTGGAAGTGTCCAAGGCCAGGTTGGACGGGGCTTGGAGCAACCTGGGCCAGTGGGAGGTGTCCCTGCCCATGGCAGGGGGTGGCACTGGATGAGCTTTAAGGTCCCTTCCAACCCAAACCAGTCCAGGATTCTAAGACAGAATCTCTTGACTGGTCAGGGTTCCTGTAATGTACCACAAATGCTACAGTTTGCACACTGTCGATGCTCTTCCTAATGATAGCTATCCTTTAAAAAATGGGAATGGCTGCACACACATGGGGTTTGTTTTTTGTGCCCTTTGCAAAGCAAAAAACTAACGTTATATTTCAACGGACGTTTTTAGTTCTGGCAAACAGAGATGCCAGCTTGGCTCTGGTGTCTAAGTAAAGAACAGCGCTTCCACGTGAAAAACAAGCTCATTCTTTACTGCAGAGGAAGGCTGAAGAACAAGGGCTGCAGAGCTCTGGCGTGGCACCCCCATCCTCCTTTGGGGCCGGCACTGACCTCTGGCACAGCTGGTCCATGCAGGTGGCAGCAGGAGAAGGGGAGGGTGGGCAGCAGCTCCACAGCCCAGCAGCCGCTGCGGCTCCCAGCCCTGGAGCCACATCCCAGCAAGGCCTGGAGAGGAGGCTGGGCTGGGGGGTGTCAGGGGAGGGTGGGCTAATTTGGAGGGGGGAGAAGGGTGGGCTGATGAGGGGCAGCAGCCATTCCTCTGAACAGCAAGAGTGCTTAAATGCAGCCCAGGAGCGGAGCTGCCAAATTTCCACTGCGGAAGAGACAGAAACTTTCTCTTCGAGCCCGACAGTGACTGCCTAAATCGTGCTGTTGGCCATGGAGGAACTAATTTACAAGTGCTGTGTCCCCCACAGTCCCCCACCTTGTCCTGTGCACTCTCCTCACAGTAAGAGCAAGATCCTCTGTCTGTGCAGCTCCCAGCCCGCTCCACCCTGGCACTGGAATGCACAGCTTTGCTCCCAAGCTGTCCTTCTTCACCCCTGTTTATTTTCTTGTTTGTTTATTACAACTCAGATAAATGTTTGGGGGCATATGGAGTAAATAAAATACAAAATCAAGCTGAACTACAACAATAAAAGGACAAGAAATCTTGAAGAAACAGAGAAAGGATGACGCAGAGACGCGTTATGGAAACCACAGTGTGGAAAACGTGGCATGACAAGAGATAAAACAAGGAATCCCATTAAATGGCAAACAGGGAGAGAAGCATTAACAAACCATATGAGTTCTACTTTCTGAGTGAGTGATTTTCTTTTAAATCCACTTTTTGTGAGAGCGGGATGAAAGGAGTTGGGTGAAACACAAGAGAGACCTGCCGGAGGCTCACCAGCAGGAGAAGAGCAGGATCAAACCCACATTTTCACTTCAACAAGGAAAAAGCCACACGCATAAAACCACCACCAGTAAGCTTAAAAATTGCAGGAAATACAGGGAAAAATCAGTGCAAACAGTACACAGGAAAAACCACACTAGATGTCAGAGGAGCCCCAAAAGGTGAGGGCAGCTGCTGGTCCTTCTGCCCTATGGGGCTTCGAGATGTTTAATTCCAGTGCTTTAAAGTGTGTTTCTTTATCACTACCAGGGTTTGTAGGTTTGGCTGCACCGAACTGCAAATCACAAAAGCATCACGTTGATGCTGCTCAGGATTATCTAATTGCAACTTTTGCCACGGAGCAGGAACACCTCCAAACCTGCCTCGCTGGTGGATGCCTGTTCTTACCAAGCAGGAGGTTCTTCACATGCCTTTAAACACCGCCAAAAATAATTAAAAAAAAAAAAAAGTCAGCACCTTAATTTTAAAAAAGGTAAATTTCTCAGCCATGGGAACAGCACTCAGACTTCTCTGAAGCTTTAGGGAGGAGGACAATAAACAACCCAGTCCCCTCTAACACCGGAGCCCATTTTGCTGAGAGAACACCACAGAATCGCCTCCTTGTTCATGCTCAAACTACAGCTAAAGTTGCTTATGGGACTGGTCCCTTCCATAGGCTGAATGAATCTCGTTGGCAAAATATTTATCTAGCACCTCATTTGGGCCTTTTTCCCCCTCCAAAATTTCTTACAAAAGAGAAACGCAGCCTTGTTTCTGCTGGGATACGGCTTCCTACAAGAATGACATTCCAGACTGTCTCAGTTTTTTTCTAGGAACAGCAGTAGAGCTATTTTGCCTCTGTGGCCTGGACACTACTGCACAGACACTCCACTGCCTGTGGGTTTACCTGAATTAGATTTTAATTTAAATTGGATTGGTTTTTTCCCTGATAGCTTTTGAAGACACTTCAAGCCTTGAAAAGGCTTTTCCTGCATCACAAAATCATACCAAAATCCACTGATCGTTGCTGACTCTTGAAATTTTAAAATATCACAGACTGCAAGTTCCTGAATCATAAGACCTGTTTATTTTAAGGTTTGGTTGGGTGAAGTCACTGGCTGGGCAGTGCAAGCCCAGGGCTCGCTGCCAAATCCACAAAAAACCCCAGTGGGGTTTGGATGAAAGTTCTGACCCCCAAAACCAGAGCCTGGCGATAGCAGAGCTCCTCTGATCCCAGCTTCTCCTTCTCACCCATCCACAAATACTATTCCAAGTTAATGAAGGAAAAATAAGGAAGTCTCAACTCTCGTCTTTGTACATCAAGATTCTAATTTCCACTTCAAACCTACCATGACACCAAAGACGTGTCAGAAAGAATCAATATTTGCAAGGGAAAGTTGGAAAACCTCGATGAGCTTTATTTCCAGTCGAGGAATGAAAGAAGCGACGAAAGCTCGTGAAACGGCTCAGGCTCAAATAAATGGGAACAAAATCCGGTAAGGCTGAGAGCAAAGCACTTGAAAAGAGATGGATCAGAGTGTTCCTCGGATGGAGGAGCTCAGAAGTGCAAATGCTGCCACTCAAAGCGTGCTGCTCCTCAAGCTCAGCTTTTTAAGTTGCGCACTGCGGATTATTTGAAAAAAACAGCCTTTGCTCCTGGTTGCAGCCAGACTTCAAGAACCTGACTCTGGCCATGGGAAGGGGCCAATATTCCCAGTCTTTGCCTGGAGACTGCTCGCAGCGAGGTATGTGGTGTCTGGGAGCTGCAGAGCTGATTTCCTTAGTGATTCTTTGGATGGGGCATTTCTCTGGGCTCCTGGTAACGGTGCTGCCGCAGTTGGCATTTATTTCCCCAAAGCTGCTAGGCCTAAAACATCGGACATGGGGGGAATTCATCCCAAGGCCTTACCTCTACAGCCAGAGGTACGGAATGGCATTGCTGAGTGCAGCTGTGAGCACACACGCCACAGAATCTGGGAGCTTTGGAGCTGGGAATTTTCTGAACTTGGCCTTCTTAAAGGCTGGCTCCATTTCAGAATAATTAATTCTTTTAAAAAAAAGGTTTTGTTGAGATATTAAAAAAAAAAAAAATTTCCTCTAATGAGAGACTAGACAGCAATCATTAAAAACGTTATTTATCTGCCAGTGTTCAATAAAGGGAACATGAAATTAATAGACAAAGCCACTTGTGTAACCTCACTGTGCCACGAGCCAGAGCCCCCCTCACCCCCACAGAAATGAATCTGTAAATCCTTCGTGGTAATAACAAAGGAGCAAGTACAAGGTGTTGCCTTCCTTGCCAACAACAGGAGGTCAAACAGGGCAGTAAATGTAAAGAAAATCCACTTCAGCACATCTTCCACCAGCCATGAGAACAGGACCAGCACACATTTTCAGCTGACTGTACACACAAGACGATGTGCTGCCTGACAAAGATGACTCTATGGTCGTAATTCCAAAGACACCCATCCCACAGCTCCTTCCTTCCACACTGCTCTCCACAGTGCCGTACACAAACACTTCTCCCTCGGAATCAGGGGAAGACCACTAACACCACCCATCGCTTCAGCAGGTTTCCCTGTCCCATGTTTTTGCGGGAGCTTTATGCCCAGCTTCCATTTGTCATTGCACAACAGCATCTAATCCAAAACGTTTTGAGAGCTTTTACAACTCAGCGCCTCTGAACAACAGTAACAAAAAGCCAAATGAAGGACAGATCACCAGAGCCTTCAGGAGGCTGCTCTACAGCGACCAGCGATGTGCTGGCACGTTCCACCTCAGTCACAGCCTCGGGAGCTGCAGTTCCCCATCTGTAACCAACAACAGATAACACAAACCCAGAAACTCCTTAATAAAAACCAGTCCTTCCCAGTTAGGGACTTTCTGCAACAAACAATGGCCGGTTTGTTTGGAAAAGTCTAAATATATCTTGTAAGAAAAGAGCTGGAAAATACCTTGCCTGCTGGATTTAGAGATGTGCATTTTCCTGAGGTTAGTCCAGACACATCCTGCAAAACCTACAATTTATGTTTACTGTGGTGTTCCACAACTTCTACAGTATCTCTGTATTGACACCAAGAAGTGGAAACTTAGTTAAGAATATGCAAAGAGAAAAGCAGACCCTTAACGTAGTGAAATACCAGCAGAAGTTAGTCTATGTGAGATTTATCTACTGCGCCGGGCCCCACGTCATCTCTCTTATATGAATCACTCAACGCTTTTGTCTCGTCAAGACCTGAAAAGTTGCTTCCTACAGAACAGAAATTTAAGTTCAAACCCAAACTTTTCCCTTATGTCTGTTTTTGTGCCATACAATAACTTTACTCCAGTGACTGTGCACATGGACCATTCCAGTGCCCCTCCATGAAACATGCCTGATTGATCTTCCCAAAACAACAAAACCAGCATCTGGACACAAACACATCTGTCATCCCATCCCAGCGCTTCCACGGACAAATGTTTATTTGAACTTGTTAGTTGGGTCCTTTGAATTTTCTGTTAACAGCGTTTAACCCACATCCAACTGCTCATTCCCCCAACACCCTCCTCCTGCCATTCCCCCAGAGCCCCCGAATTCAAACTCTGGGCTCAGAACCTCCTGCATTCCCCCAGACATCAAACTCCCGGCAGAAAACCTCCTGCCATGCTCTAGAACCTCTGAATTCAGACTCTGGCCACAGAACGTCCCGCACTCCCCCAGAACTTCCAAAATCAAAACTCCGGGCGCAGAACTTCCTGCATTCCCCCAAGAAATCAAAACCCCGGGCACGGAACCTCCCGCATTCCCCCAGAAACCAAAACTCGGGGCACAGAACCTCCCGCTCCATCCCCCCACGGCCCCGCCGGGCTGTCCCTTTCGGGGCACACGGCGTTATCCCGCCCTGGGTCTGCGCTGAACCCCGGGGGAGGCGGCTCGGGCTGCGGGTCCGCGCATCCCCCGCGGGGGCTCCGCGGGCACCGAGCGGCGGCCGGGCCGGTGCCCGCGTTCCGTGCCGGTGCCCGCGTTCCGTGCCGGTGCCCGCGTTCCGTGCCGGTGCCCGCGTTCCGCCCCCGGTGCCCGCGTTCCGTGCCGGTGCCCGCGTTCCGT
>VZRE01004983.1:636463-646815 GCA_013396775.1 Cephalopterus ornatus
GGCGGAAACGCGGCGCCGCTCCAGCCCCGCTCCGGCCCCGCTCCGGCCCCGGCCGCCCCCGCTACCCCCGGCTCCCGCACCGCTCCCCGCGCCGGCCGGCCAGGGGGACGCGGGGGGCCCGGGGGATAGGGACGTCCCGGGCGCAGGGGGTCCCGCAGGCAGGAGAGTCCCGTGGGGATGGGGTGCGGCGAGGGGCACGAGGATCTCGGGGGACAGAGGTGTCCCGGGAACAGGGGGATCCCTGGAGCAGAAGGTCCCGGGGGATGGGGATGTCCCCGACGGGGCAGAGGCATCCCCGGAGCAGGGGATCCGTGGGGAAGGGGTGTCCCGGGGGCAGGAGGATCCCGTGGGACACGGAGGTCCCCGGAGGCAGGGGCCATCCCGGGGAACACGAGCATCCTGAGAACAGAAGCACCCAGGAGAGCAGCGACATCCCGGGGAACAAGGATTACCCCGATGAGAGGCATCTCAGAAACTGGTCAGGGCAGACGATGCGGGATGGAATTGTGCTGGAGATGCCGCGGGGCAGGGGGAGGTCTCACAATGCAGGGGGGCTTCGCCACCCGGACACACAGGGCAGTGGACAGACGGGAGCACCGGCACCCACCTGAAAGCCCTCGGCACCCGGTTCCCGTGGCTGGTGCCCATTCCCAGGGGCTGTGGGATCCAGTAGGAGCTCAGGTTGTGGGGTGCGTTACACACCTACAGTACAGCAGGTACCTTGGAGAGAGAGGAAGAACAAGTCAGGTACTTTTCAGTGCATTTTTTTTAACCATTAAACAGCAAATCCATCAGGTTTCAGTGCCACTTGCACCCCACGCTGGCCCAGGCACTGGCCGTGGCTCACACCTGGTGAGGTCAATCCCGTCATTCCACGGTGGCTCCTTGGGGATCTGAACTGCTTCTAGTTTAAAATGATTGAAGGATATAACTAAAATAAAATCTCCATACAATGAAAGGAAGCACCATTACACAGAGCATCTCCCCAAAACCAGCCCCAGCCCACTTGGAAGCAGTGGATAGGTGTGAGAGCTGATAATTTCACACCCTAATTTGCTGGTGTTTCACATGTGCCTCATTACAGTGTGATGGGACATATGTGCTGAGGAGCTGCCATCTGGATGCTGCAGCAAGGACTGTGTCAGTAGGGCCCTGCCAATTGGTGGGCTCAGGAACTCTCCCTGGCAGCTTTCAAGGGAGAAACCACAAAAAAAAAACGGGGTGGGAGAGAGACATCCTCACTATCTGCAAGCATCCCAGGAGTGAGAGCAGCAGGGAGCAAGAACAATTGTTTGGGGGGGGACCAGAGGAAGGACTGGAGTCTCAGAGCCTGCTGCTCCTGCTCTCCTCTGCTGAGAACGGACCTGGGGAGAGGAGGGCCAGGGGGGCAGGTTTGCCTCTCTCAGTGGCTGGCCTTGCCTATACCTCATCTCTCTGTCTCTGTAGAATGCCCTCACTGAGTCATTCCACGAGGACACACTCATGTTGGGGCCAGGTCATGAGTTTCAGCATGTGCCACTTGATGGATGCAGTGGTCCTGCACACCCAGCTCCTGTGAGCACCAAAACATGGGTGTCACTCCTTTACCTGTGAGAAAACAGGTTGGAAAAGACCTCCAAAATCACCGAGTCCAACCTTTCATCAATCTTCACCTTGTCACCCAGCCCGGAGCACTGAGTGCCACATCAGTTGTTTCTTGAGCACCTCCAGGGATGGGGACTCCACCACCCCCGTGGGCAGTCTATTTTGATGTTTAACAACCCTCTCCATGAAGAAATTCTCGCTAATGTCCAACATGAACTTCCTCTGGTGCAGCTTGAGGCCATTTCCTCTCATCCTGTCACTAGTTACCTAAAGAGGGGGACCCCCACCACATCACTCCTCCAGAGCTGCTCATCACCTCCAGCTCTACCGGGTTGGCTTGATCCAGGATGGTCCCGATCCAACAGAGTGCACAAGCACCTCTGTGGATTTAAGTGTGGGACTGTCCTGCTGAAGCCCAAGGGGTGATGTTAACTGGGGCCTCGGCTTCCCATATCCAAACTCTGAACAAACCTGAAATACGAAGCCTGTCAGCATCTGATCCCACTCCTTGGCGTGGTGCTTAATGTGTGTGAGAATTTACTTTCCAAAAACATTTTGTGCCTTTTGGGCTTGAAATCTGCTTGAAAGACACATCATCCTTTGCATGATGTTTTATGCCCAAAATAGCCCTGCGGTTACTATTTCCTCATGTGACTACAATGTATTTATTTCCGCTCCCTCGAATGTGAATTGCTTTTTTTGGGTGGTTTGTTTTTTTTTTTCCCTTTCTTCTGTACTGGTGCCCATATTTTTTCAGATAACAGCAAGGAGAAAATATCCTGTGAGTGGATTGCAATCAGCAGATTAGCTGGCTAATGGAATCCAGCCGATGGAATGAAGTTAAGGGCTGTCCCTGAAAAGCCAGGGCTGCCAAGCTGTAACGAGGGCAATGAGCAAGGAAATACGTGAGTGAGTAGGCAAGGAGACAGCAAACCTCGACACAGCAGTGAGAGAATCATTTGTTCACATTAGTCACGATTTTTGATCTTGGAGGAAGGTCTTGTCGCTGAGTTATGATGGGTTTGAAAGCAGTAACTGCAGAAAATGATGGAAGTGGAAAATGTACTCTGGGGCTGGGAGGCTGCTGCTCACTGCGAGGCTGGGAATGGCTCGTTGTGGGGAAGGGATTCTGCCGGTTCCTCCCACTGGCAAGGAACTGGAGAGTTTCTCAACACTGTTTACTTGCAGCAGAATTCAAACCCCAAGGAAGAGGGTGTTAAATTCCCCATCCCACCAGCCCTGCACGAGTGCACCCAGCACATCGGCAGATCCTCTGTGGTCAGCAGAACGTGACAGGGCTGCGGCTGGCTGGGAATGTCACTGCTGCCTCCGGGCCCTCCGGCCGCATCCCAGAACCACCACAGATGGTTTCAGCAGTACCCAGACAGCCGTGGAACCCACTGTGTGCCCCAAACCCCAGGGCATCCCCTCTTCAGTGCCCATTTCTGTGCATTAAACACTGTTTGGCTCTTGCCTGCAGTGCCCAGTGCAGGTCCATGAGCAGCTGCTGGGGACACCTTGTTGCCCTGGCGTGTTCATGGGAAAGCTCTGTGCAGATGGAGATGGGATTGCAGCCAGGATGGCTGAGGCAGGACAGGATCCTTCCGCCTCCAGCAGCATGCATCCACTGTACCTTGTGTGTGGCTTGAAAAAGGCAGGAAAAATGCCTCTCTTGACCTCTCTGCTCCCTTGCCACGAGCTGTGGTCCCTTGGAGATCAGCTGTATTCATGTATGGCTATTATTTCTCTGCTTAGAAGAACTCTCACCTGATGGAAGGAGCACAGTTTGTCCTCAGTGGGTGTTGTGGGGAGAGAGCCATCC
Organism: Cephalopterus ornatus; assembly: GCA_013396775.1. Lineage (NCBI taxonomy): Eukaryota > Metazoa > Chordata > Aves > Passeriformes > Cotingidae > Cephalopterus > Cephalopterus ornatus. The sequence goes on from VZRE01004983.1 coordinate 639,870, forward strand.
AACTAGGTATGGAATAGAGGTATCCCAGAGGAGGTCATGATCTCTGTTTCTCCTGGGAGGAAGTGGCTGTTTGTTGTAACACCCTGCAGTGTGTTACTCTGTGGCTGCATTTTGTGTCCCCCTCGCTTGCATGATCATAGAATCATGGAATTGTTTAGGTTGGAAAAGATCTCCAAGATCACTGAGTCCAACCGTTCCCCCAGCACTGCCAAGGCCACCACTAATCCATGTCCCCTAGTGCCACGTCCACACGGCTTTTAAATCCCTCCAAGGATGGGGACTCTGCCCCTGCCCTGGGATTGATGCTGTGGTACTTGAGGAATGATACGCACGAGGACCATCTCCATCACCCGGTCCTGGCTCCTGCTCGCCGCCCATATTCCCGTTCCCCTGCCCTAATGCCGCACCCCGATGGCTGGAGGCAGACCCAGGCGCTCCCAGCGGCCCCCGAGCCGTGCGGGACCCGGCGGGCTCAGCCCCGCTCCGCGGCGCCCGGCCCTCGGTGCCGGACAGAGGGCAGCGGGCGCCCTCTAGCACCGCCGAAGGGATAGAAACCGCGAAAAGGGTGCAACGTGCCCTAAAATCATGGAATCGTAGAATCCATTAGGTTGGAAAAGTCCTCCAAGACCATCGAGTCCAGCCGTTCTCCCGGCGCTGCCAAAGCCACGGTTAGCCCATGTCCCCAAGTGCCACATTCACACGGCTTCTAAAGGACAAGGGGGAATGGCTTCCCACTGACAGAGGGCAGGGTTACATTAGAAATTAGGAGGAATTAGACTGTCTGGAAGGGCCTGGCTGGATCCAGGCTGGCCATGCTGCTCACACATTGTCATCTTGAAATAAAAACTAATTGCCCCCACTTACCGGTGTCTTGCTAAGAGGAAATGTCCAGCCTTCCATGGAAAACACTAACAAACAGCATCAAAACTCGAAGCTGTATTGTCATCATCCTCCAGATGGTTAATTACCTGGAGCATTGCCACTGGCTAATGGCTCAGACTGGGAATGTCATGTCAGGTGTGTCAGAGGAGGAGCAGAAAGGCAGCAGCTCTTGATCCTTAGGCTGACGGATCCCGCCCGTGTCTCATCACCCGCCTGCCACCAGTTAGCTCTGATGAACTCTGAGCACACTGTGGGCACCCGTCTGGATCTCCCCTGGCAAGCAGGAGCTCAGCTCCTGACACAGGCAGTCCTGCTGCTCCCCAGCCCCGTGTCTCACTCAGGGGGCGGATTTCCCTTTCCTCCCATGGGATCTGCCCTCGGAGCAGATCCTCACCCAGTGCTGCCCCAGGGGCCAGCCCCAGTGAGCCCGGTGCCAGCAGCAACGCTCCAGCAGGAGCTGCTTCCCAGCTGGCTCTTAGGGGTGACTTATTCTCTGGAGCAGCAGCTTTATGAGCCTCTGCACACTTCCACGCTCACTCATTACCACTGTTTATTGTTTTACAAGGCCCCAGAGCGCTGCTCACATCCCAGGGCTGGCCCGTGGGAGCTCTTGAGCTCTGCGGTGCCGAACTAATTTCTAAAGATGAGGGTTTTCAGGGGGTTATTTGCTCCAGTCTCTTGGGCTCTGCTGTGGTGGCTCCAGAGGTAGTGCCAGGCTTGAGGCCACTGGCTGGCATTGAGCTCCAGCCGTGGCCTGACTGGTGTGAAACTCTCTGGGATGGAAACGGCCGAATCTGCACAGATAACAGAAGCACCTGTGACATTTATCCCCTTGCTTTTGAAACCACAACCACACTCTAACCCTTCCCTGCCTCAGGACATGCCTCCATACGGCTACAAAATACCTCAGATATTTTCAAGCTGAGACATTATATTCCTGAAATATTTGATGCTGCTGAGGCATGTTTGAAAAGCATCTAAAATATACCAAATAGCCTGAAAATATCTCATATTTGGGAGGCTGGGCATGTGCTCTGCCCTTCCTCTATCTCTGTAGGATATGTTTCAAAGACCCTTTGAAGATCCAACTCCTCACCCCATCCGAAAGCCCTTGTGGGTGACTGTGTGCCCAGCCCTCTGCTCCTGAAACCTTGGCTCATGCTGGTCTTGGCACAAGGAAAATTAATTTCCTGGCCTCAGCCCATTGCAGCCTCATTAGGACCTGGCACGATCACCCTGTTGTGCGTGGGATGGGGGTGGGGACCAGGGCAGCACCATGGTTCCTTTGGGATGCCCGTGGGGACATGCCAGTGCTGGAGGACATGCCAAGGTCCCGTGTTCCAGTGGGATGTGGGACCGACCCCCAGGGAGCAAAAGCCTTCAGGTGCAAGGGGTGTTTTCTGGGGTTCTTTGTATTTTACAGTGTCAGCAGCTGCACTGTGTCCTGCTCAGCCCCAGGTGCTGCTGCCACTTCCCAGTGCTGTGCCATGCCATGGGTAATCCCAGGGTGCCAGTCCTGGAGCAGGGCAGAGGGGAAAGCTGTGCCCCGTGTCTCATTTACCAGCTTGTGCCCAGGACAGCCAGTGTTACAGCAAAGGACTCTTGCTCTACTCTGGAGGAGGGGACCGGGCCCCCTTGGCTTGGCACTGGGGACAGACCCCCATCCCATCCTCCTGCTGCCCATGGAAGTGATGTCTTGGCCCTGGCTTTGTTGCCAGCATGGGCCCTCCTCTTGAACACTCCAAGGTTGCGAGTGCTGGTGGTTTCTTCACTTGGCTTTGCCCTTTGAAGAATGGGCTAATGGGGGCAGTTTGGTGGGGGAAGGAGTGCTCAAGCTCTGCCCTGGGCTGCATGTGCTGAGATCTGAGTATCTGCCCAGCTCTGTGGTGTCCAAACCCTCATGTGAAGCTCTTATGGATTTGTAACAGGCTGGTCTCTCCAAACCTCCTGGGTGCTTTGAAGGAAAACATTATCAATGAGAGGCTGGGGGGAGCCACAAGTGGGAGCTGCCACTAAGGATGGACCAGGAAAGTGGAGGAGCCTGAGATGGAACCAGAGGGACTGTGTGGAGGAGAGATGGAAAATGAAATACCCAGACAAAGGAAGGAGGTTGCAATGTAAGACTGGGCTTGGCAGTGTAAGAAAGGGAAGAGACAAAAGCAGTCTCCCAGCAAAACTCTGGAATTTAACTTTCCCAGCTGCAGAGGGAAAACAATGACTTCCCACACAAAACTAGTTGATGGGATGTGCTGATGAGGAGATGTCTGAGGAATTTCAATTAAAAGCCAGCGACACTGACAAAGGCGATGAGATTGAAGTGTTCGGAGGTAAGTGAGCAATGGGGAGGGAAGAACAATAACTGGCGAGGGAGGGAACGGTGCCTGCTCAGCGCTGCGTGGGCTGGGCCCTTCCCAAGGTGGCAGAGCCCTCGCCCGCTGCGCCTGGCAGGGTGCTGGGGCCCAGCTCCAGCCCGTGTCCCATGCACCCTTCCCTGCCCCCCTGGCTCTGCTCCCTGGGGAGCTGCTGGCTGCAGCAGAGCTGCCCCTTCTGTCTGACATCTCTGATGGGTGTCTGCTCATCTGCAACATGAAATCAAACTCTGTGTATCCTTCAGTCAGCCCTGTGAGCTTGGTGTCACCTTTGTCCCAGCTGCCCTCCTGCACCTCCCATCCAGGTGATGCCCACTGCCCCCAGGCCCTTCCTCTTCAGCCACTCTGGAGCCAGAGCTGTGCGTGTCCTTAGCAAAGGACCTGGAGCTGAACAGAGAGTGGGGAGAGCTGGCGGAGTTACATGTGATTAGGAGAGTCACAGAATTGTTCAGGTTGCAAAAGCCCTCTAAGATCATTGAGTCCAACCTTTCCCCCAGCACTGCCAGCGCCACCACTAACCCATGGCCCCAGCTGCCACATCTACAGGGTTTTTAAACCCCTCCAGGGATGGGGACTCTACCACTGCCCTGGGCAGCTCTGCCAGGGCTGGACAGTGCTTTCTGTGAAGAAACATTCCCAATATCCAGTCTGAGCCTCCCCTATCACAACTTGAGGCCGTTCCCTCTCCTCCTGTCCCTTGTTCCCTGGGAGCAGAGCCAGACCCCCCCCGGCTCCCCCCTCCTATCAGGGAGTTGCAGAGCCAGAAGGTCCCCCCGAGCCTCCTTTTCTCCAGGCTGAGCACACCCAGCTCCCTCAGCTGCTCCTGCTGCTCCAGCCCCTTCCCAGCTCCGTTCCCTTCTCTGGACATGCTCCAGCCCCTCAATGTCTTTCTTTTTGTCAGGGGCCCAAAACTAACCCCAGGATTCGAGGTTAAGCGTCACCAGTGCCCAGCACAGGGGGACAGAGAAGCCCCCTGACCTTTGGCTGGTGGCATTGCAGTAGGTGACAGCAAAGGCACAATGAGGAGCATGTGGAAAGAGCCTGCACCATCTTTCTTGCAGACACCAGGCAAGGAAGATGAATATCTTCCAAGCTGGTGCAGCTGACATCGTGTCTGATGGGAATAGCTTGTCCTTACAGCCTGCTTGCTGGAGAGCCGGCTCTGCTCCATCCGAGCTGGCACCAGGAGCTGTGACCAGGAGGAGAGCAGGCTCAGCAGGCTCCTGGGCTGCCGGGAGAGGAACGGCTCCATCCTGACCAGGAGCAGGGGATGGAGCAGCTGAGGGAGCGCGGGGGCAGCTGCAGCACGAGCCAGCGATGGAACAACCTGGACCAGCAGGAGGAGGGAGAGATGGCCTTGCACTGAAATATCTCACTTGGCTCTGAGCACGGCGTGGAACTTCTGGCACACAGAACCCTGTGAGGCTCCATGCCAAAGAAAACAGCCAGATTTAAACCCCTGAAGCAGAGTGTTTGTGCAGAGCAGCTGGGCAGAGCCCGGTGCTCGGCCCCAGGCGGGCTCGCCGCATCTCCAGCCCTGTGTGGAGCTCTGTCCCCCAGTGGGGGTGGCTGAGCCAAGGGCAGGTGCTGTCCCTATGGCCATTGGCACAGGTGGCAACAGTGGCACCAACTGTCTGTGTGTGATTGCATTCACAGCCCCCCATACAGCAGCACAACAGCCCTCTTAGCCTGACCACCTGATGTGGACGAGCTGATTTTCTAACCTTAAAAACAAATTGACAAATATGTAGATGGCTGTGAGCTCCAGGCAGCCACTGGCACGGCCAGCCCCACTCAGAGCCCTGCCAGCCGTCGCAGCCCTGCTTCCCCCAGGCACGCCGTATCTCCAGGCGTCTGTTGTTCCATTAAGCTATTTTTAGCAAATATATCCCCCTTAGTTCAGCTGCCGTTATCTGATTAGTTCCTGTAACTATATGAGGAGCAACATCTCCAGGCGTGACTGCGATTCTGAGCAGGCTGTGTCTCTGCACACGCCTTTCCTACAGGAGGGAAACTTGCTGGAGATGCCTCTCACCACAGCCGTGGTGCTCTGAGCTCTGCTGCTGCTGAAGCTGATTTTGGGAGGCCAGGGGCCATGGGGATGAGCCCTGCTGCAGCCGCTGGAGCACATGACCTTTGGTACGGGCGGAATTTTCCAGGCCCGCTTGCCGGCTGCTGCCGCCCGATTAGGGGCCATCTCCTCCGGCGTTGCCCTGATGCGGCCGCGATAAGCAGCTGGCTTTGTTTGCTCCCGAGCTGTTGATGGAGATTTCCATCATCATCAGCTGGGAGTGGGAGTGGGGAAAATCCTTGTGCAGCAGCAAGCCAGCCTGCGAGGGTGTGCCCCGAAGGCACACAGAGGTGCCAGGGCTGGGTAACCCCTTCCTCTGGGCAGGTACCACTGTGAAAAGTTGCACCACGGCCACAGCATAGGGGCTGGTTAAAACCTGCAGCCCCATAGATGGTTCCAGCATTGCACTTTGCTCCGAGGCCTCAGCCTCTATTGACTGCAGCTGTCCCAGAAAATCAGATTAGAGTGCAAAACCCTGGCATCCAGTCTGCTCTGCCAGGCAGGTCTTCCATCTCCCAGCTAGATCGTCGGGATCAAGAGCACATGAAGGGAAGTGGGAAGATGAGCCTCCACCGTGACAGCTTTTCCCTCAGCCTCAGCTGTGTCGGAGGAGTGCTGCAGACACAGAGCTCCTCAGCATTCCCTGGAGCCTGTGACAGCCGTGGCCATGCCCTAGACTCAGGGTGGGAGAAGGGGGATCTCACCCAGGAGCCATGCACAGAAGCTCCTGGCCCACCTCGGTTGTCCACGGCCAAATCCATCAGAGCCCTGCTGCCTCTGCTCCTGCTCTTTCCCTACGGCGCTTCAGAGCAAAGGGATTAACTATAGATTTTATATGCTTCCAAAGGGAAAAATCTCATCCACGGCCACAGTGAGAACAACCCCTCAACATCCTCATGGCTGTCACTTGAGCTCCAGTGCTGACCCCAGGCTCGCTGGGATGCTGATCCTGTTGTCACCTCCCTGTGCCAGTGCTGTCACCTATTCCATCCTCACCGTTTGCTGGCCTGGCTTCTCACCACAGAGATTTACCTCCCAGTCCTGCTCTGCCGTGCCTGTTGAATCCCCCCTTCCCAGCCAGGCTGAGGCCGTGCTACTGGAATCTGTCACACAGCTGAAGACATTTATTCCAGCTGAGAGACCCGCCAGCGCCTCAGGTGACATTTGTGAGCAGAGAGAGATGCCAAGTGTTGCTCGTTGAAACTAGTTGCTGAGACAGACCGGGGGGAACCTGGGCTCCCGTCCCCGTGCCCCGCAGCCCACGCCGTGTCCCCGCGGTGGCCCCGACCTTGCTCCACGACCCCCTCGCCCCGCGTTCCTCGAGGGTTGATGCCAGCAGCGGAGGGTCCGTGTCTGCCTCGCGTGGCCCCCCCGCACTGTGGCAACCCCGAGCAGGGGGGGACCCGCTACGGGACGGACCCCAAACCGCGCTGGGGAGCCGCAGCAGGGATGGAGCGTGCGGGGGCGGCGTGGGGGGCCCCGCGCTGCTCCTCGGCGTGCGGGCACCCCTTGGGTGCGTGTGACCCCCGCATTCGCGGCTCCCTTCGCTCGCGCAGACCGCCGGCACCCCAATGACAGCCCCCTGGTACCCCCCGGTACCCCCTGGTACCCCCCGGGTCCCCCC
>VZRE01004983.1:649588-676142 GCA_013396775.1 Cephalopterus ornatus
GGTCTGCCGCTCTTGGATGTGCTTTGTTCCCCTCAAGCATGTGGGATCTGCTGCCTGCTCCTGGGATGGAGCTGGGTAATGGCTGCAGGGGACTTCCTTCCCAAAACCCGGAGTGTAACCCCCCTGCCTCCCTCTCAGGTGATGCTGGTGGGCGACTCCGGGGTCGGCAAGACCTGCCTGCTGGTGCGGTTCAAAGACGGCGCGTTCCTCGCCGGCAGCTTCATCTCCACAGTGGGAATCGACTTCAGGGTAAGTGCCCGGGGCGCTTCTCAGCCTCTGCCTGGGGATCTGGCAGGTGAGGGATGGATTTTGCAGAGGAGTAACTAAATGTTGCTCCAGGGACTTAAACCTCATCACCCCGACCCGTGTCAGCTCCACCCGGGGCACCTGGGGGTCTGATGGCAGCGGCGGCAGCACAGCAGTCTCTTTGTTACAGCTTTGCACAGGGATGGGGCAGCGTGTCCTCTGCTCAGGATCCTGGAATTCCCGTAAGAACTGCTGAGGCCTGACATCTGCCAGTGAAAATATTTCCCTAAGTCGTTTTCAGTGTTTATAAGAGTTGTTTATTTTTTTTCTTGAAACAACAAAACCAAAACTGACAAGAACCAGAATCCCCTGGAAACATCTCCTGAGCACAGCTTTGGGGTGCTGACATGGGGGTCTGGTGCCAGGTGGCCCTGCTCCCTCTGGCTTGGGGCTGTGTGTTGTGCTGAGGGGTCTCTGAGATCTCTGTGTTGGCAGTGATGGGAGCATCTCCGTGCTGGGACAGTCCTGCAGTCAGTGCCTCAGAGCTGTATGGCTTCAGCGAGGACAGCGGGAAGCTGAGGGGATAATGAGGGGGCTGAGGGGGCAGAGGGGGAGACATGCCATGCCCTGCAATGGCCTGGTGTGCCCAGAGCATCCTTTGCCAGGTGGGAACACCTCAGTGCTGGCTGGAGGCCTTGAAACCTTCTCTTGGCTGTGTTTCCCCATCAGTACCTTGTGGCTGCCTGGGACATTGTGCTCCAGGCAGTCCCTGGTGAAGGGGGTCTGTGGTGCTGCCAGCCCTGGGGTGGTACAGCAGAGCAGTGGGGACGGTGACTTTACGGAGATGGCATCAAAGGAGCCTTCCCACAGTTGTGCAGGGCACACGAGGCAGCTCTTGCCCCCGGAGCAGCAGCACTCCTGGCTGGGCTCGCTGGCCCCCGGACCAGTGCTCCCTGTCCCTCACCAGTCCCCTGACCCTCTGCTCCCCCCAGACTGTGAGTTTGTCACCCCCGAAGATGTCTGGCTTGTGCCACAGGCTCCTGGGCGGGTGGAGGCTGGGGATGTGCCCAGTGGCTCAGCTCTGCCCGTCCTGCGCCCAGGCTGCGCCGTCTCACCGTGAGATGGATTTGGCTCCGTTTCGGTGCTTTTATGGTGGGTGCGGTGAAGGGCTGGTGGTGATGCCTTTTCCCAGCAGGATCTTGGATCTCTCCCTTTCTTGAAGGATTTCTGGGAGATGGGTGTCTCTTGTAACCTGCTGTTTTGTGGGGTGCGAGTAATAACTCCCTGCTGCAGTGACATGGGGAAGGGATGAAGGACGGCTCAGAAAGCCTTTAAGAAGGAAATGATGTTTGGTGCCGAGCGAGCCTGTTGGCTGCAGCAGGTGAAATGGGTAAATTGGAGTCTGTAATTTTATACAAAGGTAATTACACAGTATTTCAGGTGTTCTTCAAATGAAAAGCGTTTTATTACTGATTGCAATGATTGATATACTAAGGGCAGTCGTAAAACCCTGTGACTTATTGATTAGAGCACTGAAACGACTGTTACTGAGAAGCAATCAAATTAGGGTTAATTTACTTCTCTAACAGAGCTACTAGAGCTACATTGCTCTGAAATGGGCAGATTATGCAGTGGGGAAGATCATGTGTATGCCCTAAAACTCATTATTATCATCCTTTTAAGGCACTCATAATTTTGGGGGGACATGGAAATAGTTTTTTGATGTGCATCTCCGTTCCCGTGAAGATAATCCTGTTTGCAGGTGCTGTGTAATTGTCCCTCTCGCTGTCGGCGTCGTGGTGCAGATGATGCTCTGGGGTGGCAATGCCGGAGGCTTCTGCTGGTTTTAATTTGTGTCTTTCTTATCAGAAAACTGTCACATGGCAGCTCCTTCTCTCTGAAATTCCAGAATTTGCTTGGGGTTTGCTGGCTGCAGTGAGTGAGGCTGTTTCAGGCGAGGCTGGCTGGGGTGGGAGGGCGTCGCTGAGGTTTGCTGCGCTCTCTTGGCCCGGTGCTGGAGGTGCTGAGCAAGCACAGAGTGTTTATTTTGGTGCTTTGGGGGTTTTTGGCAGGGTCTGTGGCAGTCTCTGAGCCTTGCTGGCAGCGGAGACCACAGGGACCTCCCCAAGGCCAGCGCGTGTGGCAGCTGCACTCCTGTGCACGTGTGACCTTGTTTGGCTGAGGGAGCCGGGACCTGCCGGGACCCTGGATCCCATCCCAGCTGGGGAAGCTGTGGGAACAGAGCTGCCCGACTCCTGACATTGTTTTTGGGGCCATCTCCACTCTTCTTCTTGCCACTTGGTCCCTGCAGGCTCCCTGGGATGGGATGAGCAGCCCCCGTGCCCCCCCAGCCGCTCTCTGCCTCCTCTCCCAATCCACCCCCTGGTCCCGGGGGTCCAGGATCGTTTTCAAGGATGTCAAGGATGCACGCAAAGCTAATGGATTACATAGGCCTGAGTGAATGTAAATGAATAGAAATCCATTCCAAATTAATCTGGCATTACAATTCCTAATGGCCCCTGAGGTTTGTTCCCTCCTACTGCTTTATGTGAGGGAGAGCCTCCCGCATCGTGTTTGTTTATCATCATCTCTTAAACAAAGAAGGATGTTGATCTGAATATGTTTGGAAAACAAGCCACTGATGCTGGGGAAATAAAGACGATTGTAGTATTAAAAAAGGCATCAAAATGGCACCTGTTGGCTTTGAGCTCTGGAGGTGTCAAGTCCTCAACATTCCTTCCTGTGAAAATTGGGCTTGCTGGGGGAGCATCTTTAGCTCCTTGAGAAAATTCTAGCCCTCAGCATTCAGCCAGGACAATGACAGGGTATCCACAGCCGAGGATTTGGCTGGGGTGCACTGCTGGGGTGACCCCCCCTCTCATGCTGTGGGTGCGGGGTCCTGAGCAGGGGGTCACTTGGAGTGACAGAAACGTTGTTGGAGTTATCGTGTCATTTCCCCCTGGGGAGAAAGCCCTGGGGTGGGGGCAAACCCCTCCCTGTCTCTGGTGTCTGGGTCACAGTTGTCACCTTCAGGGTTTCCAGCCATTACTAGATAACAAGGGGCTTAATTATTCCTTCCCATGAGCTGTGCCGAGCCATGGCACAAGGTCGTCTTCCTCCTGGGGACTGGAGGATCCCGGCAGGTCTCTCCCCACAGATCCCCTCTCTGAGGGCAGAGCAGCTCTCTGGGCAGGTCATGTGTGCTTTCCTGCCTTCGTACGTTCAGATTCCAGGGAGAAGGGGCTCCTGGAAAAGAGCAGGTTTAGCCCTCAGGGGTGTGAATCCCATTTTTCTCAATGCCACGGAAGGAGCTCCTCTTGCTGTAATTCTGGCAACGCTGCAGAAACCTCGACAGAAATCCGAGCTGAGCAGCCAGTGGGACTCTGTCCTGTCGTGACAGCTGAGTAACGGGAGGAAGGTCTTGCCAAAGCAGAGAAGGCAAAGGGTCTCGTGAACCCACCGCGTCCCTGTCCCCGATGACACCCGGGCTCCCTGGGGCTGCCCAGCCCGGTGTTCACAGCCCCGAGCTTTGCAGGGTCGGGCAGGTGAAGATTTTTGTACTAATTGGACCTGAAAGGAGAAGAACATAAAAGAAAAAAAAAATTAAGGATGAGCCTTTTCTCCCTGGGAAGAGGTGCTAATGAGCTTCTTTGCATTAGCAGGGGGGATGGTTTCTGTGTTAATCAGGGGGATGAAACCACCGGGAAGCACTTTGTGGTGGAGTTCAGAGCGGGGTGGCTTCTCTTCTCGTTCTCCGAGGTGTGCAGTGGCGTCGCTCCTCACTCGCTGCCCCGAGGAGGGGGAGCAAACCAGCATCCTGCTGGCAGCGAGCGCAGATGCTGCTGGAAGAGGAGGAGCAGGAGGGACCCGGCCCCGGTGCTTCGGCACAGCTCCGGGCTCGCAGAGCAGGCAGCGGACACGGGCATTGTCTCCTTTGAAGCTTCAGCTTTGATGTCCACCGGTTCACACCGATGTACCCGGGGGGTTCCTGCTGCTCCCCCCGCCGCAGTCCCCTCGGGAGGCTCCGCGCTCTGGGCTCCAGCCTTGGCCATGCCGCCCGCCGGGACGGCTGCTGTGCTGTAAATAAAACCTGCCACCGGTGGCCCTGAGCTCTGAGGACTCTTGATTACGCTCGGCCCTGTGCTACTCGGGGGGTGGAATCAACAGTGTATAATATTTTTTTCATGAGATTGTGCTGTGTTTGTGTGTGCACCTTCCGTCGGCCCTCGGCGCCCGCCTGTGCCTCGTGCAGCGAGCTGAACTTCGCAGGAGGATGGATGGGAGCTGTGTTCCTGCCATGCAGAGGAACGGTGACCGTGGTTTGGATTCACCAAGGCTGGTCCTGGATCTCCATGTGCTCAGGGCAGGGGGCTGTGGATGCCCCGAGGATCTGCTGGTCGCCAGTGGGCACCTGAATCCCTGTCCTTGGGGCGATGCTCCACTTCCCAGCAGGTGCCCACACCCCTGCCCCCATCCCTGCCCTCGAAGTGATGCTTCATCACAGCCGGTGCCTCCCTTGGAAGGGCTGGAGGAACCTGGAGCCTCCTGGAAGCCAAGGGCTGGCTTTTATCTCAGCGGTTGGCATGGAGCATTAGCAGGGCTCATTTTCCGATGGATCAGTCTGGAAAAAGTGGGAGGGGAGCTGCTTAGGCCAGAAGAAAGAAATAGAAATAAATTAATTTCAGCATGTCTTTCTATACTAAATTAGCCCTGGATGTTGGAGGGAAGGGACTCTGGCACTGGGCAGAGTGTTCAGTCTGTCCTGTGCCATGGGTATTGTGACATGTGTGGGGTCAGGATGGGGATCTGCTGCAGGAGGGTGGGTTTAGGTTGGTCCCTTCCAACACAACAAAACACGTATTTGTGTGTATTTCCAGCAGCTCTTAGTCTGAAATTGGTTTGTTCTGCAGCTCCCATTGCTGGATGAATTTTCACAGCAGCCAGAAGCTGATTTCATATTTTTGCATTTCTCACCATATGGAGGGCTGGGCTCAATTTGCCCAGAGGAGCTTCCCATCCCTGGAAGTGTTCAAGGCCAGGCTGGACAGGGCTTGGAGCAACCTGCTCTAGTGGAAGGTGTCCCTGCCCATGGCAGGGGGGTGAAACTGGATGATCTTTAAGGTCTCTTCCAACCCAAACAATTCCAGGATTCCCTGACTATTCCTGCAACGCTTCCACTCCTTCTGCCTGGTTTCAGGGATCGGATGTGATGCCATCACCGGTGCCGTAGGGACCAGGTGTGCCTAAATCCAGCAGCAGGTGAGGCAGATCCCGGTGCCCTCGCATAGGGAGGGCAGTACTTGGCAGCTGGAACACGCCGTGATTTCACCGCTTTGTGTCGTGTGTGACTCTGAGGACGCCGCCTTCTCCACAGCTGCTGCTGGTGCCTGTTCCCCGCTCCCAGGACGGGCTCTCAGGGGAGTAAATATTCATTTTTCCTGGGAAGCTGAGCCCTGCTTTGCTGTCAGTGGCTGCTCCCTGCCTTGCAGAGGGACACTCACAGCTTTGCAGTTGGTGGCGCCTGTCATTTGCATGCAGGGGCTCAGTTGCCAAGAGATGCTGTGAGCAGTGCCCGTGGCGGCTGCGCCCGCTCCTCTCACAGCTGCTGGTGTTTTATTCATCTTTCTTTGCCTCCTGCATTTGAAAAATAATAACCCTCAGTTCTGCAGCACACCAGGAAGATGCAAACCCCCATGTGCAGGCGGTAGTCCCAGCGGCCAACAGACTCCATTCCTGCCTTGGGTGAGGCAGAGAAATAAGATGAATGTCTTCAAAGCACAGAAGTGCCTGAGCTGCTCTTTCAGTGAACTGCTGGAGTGGCAGCAAGCCCCAGATCCTGGTTAAGAAAACTCTTAACCAGTTTAATCCTCTTTGCAGGGTGGTGGGAAGATGCCTTCCCCGCTCTCCCACCCCCTCGGTGTTGGAAATACCACTTGGAATAGTTTGGGTGTGGAATTTTGCATCCGTTTCATCTGACATGAGAGTGCTGGGGATGTGGAGTTTGGGAGCTGCCTCTGGAAGGGCACCGGTGTCTCCCAGGCTCCTGCAGCCCTGCTGGTGGCCCAGTGGCTTCCTGCTACACACCAATAGCCGGTGTCCCCATGGGTCTGTCCTGGTCTGAGATAGCTGAAATACTGGGTTTTGTGAGCTCAGGAGGAGAGCAGGAGGCCTGGGATGCTTGGGTGCTGCAGAGCCAGGACACAGGCATGGAAAAAATACACTCAGGAGCTGCTGGTGGAAGGAGGGTGGTTGAAAAGGTGTTCACCATAACCTGCCTCTGTATCCTCCTGGTTTGAACTATGTGGGAGCCCAAAACCCCGACAGAGGATGGGGATGGATGTAGTGGAAACAGCTGGAAAATGCAATTCCCACCCACCTGCAGCGTCTCTGGGGCTGTGGGTCAGAGCCCCACTCTCTGCCCTGCTCCAGCTTAGCAGGATCATGGTGCAGGAGCAGGATGAGGAGGAGGTCGGGCTGGAGGAGAGCTGTGGGCACAGAGCTGTGTTGTGTCCGTGCCTCTCTGGGTGCTGCCAGGTGGGAAATTGGCCTTGGTGAGGCCAGTTTGGGCTCTGGAGCATCTGCTGCCACGGTGCTGAGCCAGGCTGGGTCTGCTCCTGGTGCTGGGACCTGTGAGGGAGTGTTTTATAGCTAATAAAACATTTAAATGGGCCCAGAGTAAGTCTAAATGGTTTGAATATTTAATGGAATACATTTGGCTTAATTTCACTTTCATCTTTTATTTGTGATAAAATATTGAATTCAGCTGTGCGGAACTGGGTTGTTCTTTGAAAGCAGAGGGAGGGCGGCTAGGAAAGGGGGGATGAGTGGGCTTTGGGGTGCCTCTAACCCCCTAAGTACCCTTGGGATGGCCATTAGGGGCATCCCTGTCCCATGGTTCTGCCTTGCTCAGCCCCTATGATCCCGTGAGCCCTCGCTGCCTTTCCGCTGAGCTGCTGCCTCTTTTTGTTAATTAATTATTTGCCCCCAGCAGGCTTTGGGTTATCCCCAGGATGGATGTTGATGATCTCCGTGGGGAAGGGGGAGGTGCTGCTCCCGGGTTCAGCAGTGGCTGCAGCGGTGGGAGCTGACTCCAGCCGAGCTCGCCGGGCACTGACTGTGCATCATCCTTCCCTGAAAACCACCTTTCCCTTCATCCGTTCCCCAGAGAGCCACTTCCTTGTCACCTGAGCCGTGGGGACAGGGGTCGGGTCGGTCCCATCCGTGGGGCTTTGCCAGAGCCTGTGAGGGTGACACTGAGCATCCCGTGGTGAAGGGCAGGACAGCGATCGGCCACTGCAGAGTCTGGGATTGCGGGCAGATCATCCCCCTTAGGAAAAAACATCGGAAAAACAACCCCATCCAGTGGGTTATAGCTGTGTTTATGGGGGAAGGAGCCACAGCACGGTGTGTGCCTGAGCAGTTGTCCCACTCCTTGGATGGCAATGGGGGATTTAGGGATCAAGGGCTTGTTTACCTGCAGAGCTTTCAGAAGCAAAATATTTTGTTGTTGGCACCACGGGGACACCAGTGCCCTGGAGCAGGACTGGCTCAGTGCAGGGGCTGGCTCTGTGCTGTGCCATCGTGTCCCAGAGCCGGGTGGTGCTCGGCAGCACCGTGCTGCCCATCTGGCTCTTGGCTTATCCCAGGGCGCCAGAGCTGCCCTGCTCCCCCGGCAAGGGATCTCCTTTGTTTGTCTACCAGGGGCATACAGCATTTTTAATCCTGGCTCAGCATCGAGTCATTGCCCTGAGGGACTGGAGAACCTCTCGGAAGCAACAGCAAAAAATTCATCTTTATGAGAAAAAACACTTCTCCCTGGTCATAACTAATGTGTGTTGGGAGCTTGTGCTGCTTCAGCCTTAACGGGTCATGTCCATTGCCCTGGGCTGTGGTTGTTCCAGGGTGAGGAGTCAAAGAGGAGTCTGGGGGTGTCGGTGATGCTTCAGCGGCTGAGGAAGATGTTGGTGTGACAGGGCTGGGGTCGTTGCTGCCTGCAGGAGCAGGAAACGTCAGATTGGAGGGGAGGCAATGCTGTCAGCGTGTCTCTGAGGATGCCAGCTGGTCCTGGTGTGAACACCTGGACAGATTTAGTTCCGTTGTATGTGTGGGGTTTCTATTTAATTTATTGAAAGGAGGGCAGCAGTGAGGAGCCATGCCCAGCTGCATCAGTGCAGCCGAGCCCGCTTGGCTTGGATGCCACAAAGCCATCCGTCTGTGTCCACGATGCCAGCCCTCGTGCCATCTGCCCACGTCTCAGGACTTTTTCGTCATCCCTGCCAAGCCGTGATGTTCCCAGGCCCAGTGACACACTGGGGAAATGGAGCCTTTGGCTTTTCCAGCTTTGCCTGCGCAGCATCTCCAAGGCAACCACCCTGCGGCGAGCGCTCTTCCCCGGCACCGGTTTGTGGCATTAACGCTGTTGTCGGGACGAGCCCGCGGGCCGTGGCCGTGTGCCCCCGCAGTGTGACCTGTGCCGGGCACGGGGAGAGGTGAGGAGGAGTGGGGGGGTCCTGCCCCAGCGCTGGTGCTGCTGCTCCTCCTCACTGTGCCTGAGCCCGGACCGACCCCAGCGCCTGGCACTGCCTCTGGGGAGAGCCGCTGGTGCCCACACTCCTGCGCCCTGTGCTCCCAGTCTTGGAACAACTCCTTGTTCATGACTTTTTTCCCCCTAGAGCCAAGTGCAGGAGGCTGCTGGAGGCATCCAGGGAGCTCCAACCCTTCCAGGGAGTGCAGACCCCACTGGCGAGGACCTTGCTCTCTGTTGGATGCTGAATTTGGTCTGTATTGTTGGATTTGCTCCCTGTGCTGCTTGCCAGCAGCAGGTCCCACTGGTGCCTCTGTGCCTCGCTGCTTCCTCCGAGCTGATGACTAAGAAAAACACAACTGCGTGGCTGGATGAATAATTCAGCCCAGCCTCGCTGTGGGGGGGTCGTATCAAAGACCCTGTCCAGGGACCTCCTCGTCAGCATGGAACGGTCCCTGGATGAGCAGCCGTCTTACAACGGTGCCCTGGGCAGAGCAGGGGCAGGACAGACCCTTTGCTGGGAGCACAGGGAGCCCTTCCCGAGCAGCCGAGTGGCCGGGCTCTCGTGGGTGTATCTGCTCTCCCTGGGTAAGCACTCTCTGCTCCGGGAGCCGAGGGGAGCAGCCGTCTCTCCGGGGTCACAGCTGTGACCCACGGGCTCCCATCACCGCGTTTGCCGCACGCCTCGGCGGAAGCGCCGGGGGATCGTTGCTACTCTCGGTGTCAATTTTTAGAGCTCAGCCCGGATTTGGCAGCAGTGCCAGCCAGCCCACGCAGCTCCAGCCTCGGCGAAGGGCTGGCGGCTCTGCTGGGCTGCCGGGGATGTGGCTTGGCAGGGGTGAGCCCCCCGTGCTGTGTCCAGGCATCCTCCCATGGCACCAGCGTGGCAGGGCTGGGAAGAGACCCTGGCACAGTGACAGTCGTGTCACATTGCCCTGGGCACCCGTCCCCGCCGTGTGTTGTGTGCTGTAACCACTGCTCCTGCGTGTTTCCGTGGGGGCTGTGGGGGCTGTGTGCTCAGGGTGTGCTCATGGTGTGTGCAGGGAGTGGAGCCAGGGCTGGGAAGCCTCTCAAGCCCTTATGCTGCAGGTGTGGGATTCCTGGGGCTCCGGTGTTCCCGGGAGATCACGTGTTGCAGGTTTCAGATGAGTGACTTTTCTTCTTCCTCTGAGTGCTGAGACACATGTGGAGCTCAAACGGTGCTGAGTCTGAGCCTGGAGGGCACCTTGTCATGCTCAGGGAGCCTGTCCACAGGCAGTTCCCTTCCTGGCTCCTTGCCCCAGTTCATTCCTCAGCCCCACCATGGTTTGCTGGCGTGGCTTGGGGAAACGTGATTGATGTGATGGGATCAGAGTAGGGTTGGGAATCTCTTCCCGGTGAATTCTGCTGCCCTGTGTTTGGGAGAAGAGCTGACTGCAGGGCATCTCCAGGGCATCCCTGCAGGGTATTGCCATGGAGCATCTCTGCCTCGCAGTGGTGCAGGGGCAGGAGCCCTGCAGCAAAAAGCAGTTGGAGGACTGGGGCAGCCAGAGCCCTGAGAGAGGGTGACCCCACCTGTCTCTGCCTGAAACCAGGAGTTTGTGTTGTCAGGAGGGGGAATAAGAGGAGGAGGCCAGCTCCCACTGCATCACCTTGCTTTGGGGTGTGGGACACTCACGGGACTCAGAGCGTGGTGCCAGTGAGTCGCTGTGGTGCTGCAGACCCCGGAGAGCAGCACCCAGAGCACTTAATTCAGTCAGTGCCGAGGAGCTGAACTTGGGGAGTGGGTGGTGTGTGGGGGTGCTCCCGGGCCCCTTTGCATCGGGGTAACTCATTGAGGTGGCTCCAGGCAGGGCTGGAGCTCGGTGAGTGTCTCTGCTGCTCAGCCCGAACTTCCTTCAACGTGTTAACGAGCTGCACTTATAAATGTGCATGAATTAACAGGAGAAGCGCTCGGCAGTGCCGAAAATAACCTTGTTCCCAAGCAAGCATTAATGCTTCACAGATGTGTTTTTCCCCCCTGAATAATACACATGTGAGGTCAAATTACTCCAACAGGGAAGAGCAGCAGGAGTGGAGCAGCTTTTGGGGGTTTGATTCTCCAGGGATCAGCCCCGTAGCACCCAGTGCAGGGGTGGAAATCCTCTCCTGAGGACCCGGCTGCTCCAGCTGGAGTTCTTGGCTGACGATGGGCTTTCCAAGCATACAACAAGGCAACTGGGTGTGGGGTGTGGTCCAGTTTTATTTGTAAAAAGGTTGGTAATGTCTTGGAAGAGCACCTGCCTGTCCAGGAGCACTGTTTCCACTATGTTCCCGTCCTGGTGCTTCTGCCTGGACCTCCTGGCAACACCAGTGGCAGGATTTGGGGTGTTTTGGCTCCCTGGGGTGATTTCTCAGCATATTCCTGGCTTGCAGCCCTGCTCCAGTGCCCCTCACTGGGAGAGCAAATGGTGGAGTTGGATTAGACAAACTGGTTTGACTGACTGGGGCGGTTTTGGCGTGGAAGTGCCGGTGATGTGCCGAGTGTGCTGTGCTTCCTTACACCTCCCCATCTCGTGGAGCTTTCAGTGGAGCCCAAAGCTTGGGAAGAGCCTGCTCTAGTAGAGCAGAAAATGGGAGAGCTGGGACTGCTGCTGGAGAGAAGGAAAAGCTTTGCAAAGATCAAAGCTCTGACTCCACAGTGCCTGGGCTGGTGCAGCTCTGTGCCAGTAGTGTCGGGAGTGCTCCTCGTGCCGTGGCTTCCTCCTTGTGCCACCGGTGAGTGGATCTGAGCGACCACCCCGGAGCTGACAGAGGGGTACTGGGGCAGGGGCTGTGCCCACTCAGCCCGCTGTGCTTCAGCCCTTGCTGTTGCTGCTGCCACCAAACTGTGCAGAGATGGGCTGGGTGTCCGGGAGCACTGGGACCTGCTGGGTGTCTGGGAGCACTGGGACCTGGTGGACACCAGTCCTGGGGGCTGACTGGACTCCTACGGCCATCAGAAAATCTCATTATAGTTGTTCAGTGTCTCTCTTTTCCTTGAATCCTTTGAAGGATCTGTCTGGGCTGCGGTTTCTGCACAGTGAGAGCACGGCTTTTGGGAGCTGTCTGCCTTGGCTGCAGGTGAAGGATGGGTGTGCTTGGGATAAAAAGCTGCAGATTCCTTTGTCAGGTCTCTGGGGGTTTTATTTTCTGTAGGGATGAGAAGCGCTCTTTAATAATGCTGTTTGCAGTGCTGTCTGCAGATGATGCTGTGTTACTGCCGGGGTGTTTGCTGCTGGATATTCAGCTCTGATTTTTTTTTAATTGGATTGTAAAGTCTTCTGAGAAACTTCAGGCAAGTTTTCAGCCCGGGGCACAACCTGGGGCTGGCCGCAGTCAATGACGCGAATCCTAGAATCGTTTAGGATGGAAAAGACCTTTAAGGTTATAAAAGTGCTGCAAGGCCTTGTCCCCCCCGCCCCAAATAAATGACTCCCTGTCTAACAGGACTTGATGAGCCATCTTTCATCCCTACGGCACTGACGGCGCCGTGTTTGCTGCAGATGAGAAATGATCCCACAGCAAATGCTCTGTGGAGATCCCTGTTCCGCTTTGCAGCGCGGCATGTCCTTGATGAGGAAAATGAAGATAAATATGTTGAGCGCCGCGTTACTTATTCCTGGTATTGGCACCGATCTGCGTGAGCCATCTCTGCCCCCTTTGTCTCCAAGGCTGCCTGGTTTGGAAGTAAGCAGGGATATTTTTAAAAATATCTCTTCTATCATAAAGTAGGGAAAAAAGAGACGGAAGGGGTGAGTAATGCAGCCCAGGGTGTTGGGGGAGCTGCACAGACCATCCCCGGGTGTGGAGGAGGGATGAGGCCGTGGGCTCCATCCCATCCTGGAAGCCGACCGTGTGTGGGAGCTGCAGGGATGGGCTGCAGCCTTCCTGCTGACTGTTGCGTTTTGGTGGCTCTGATCTCCAGGGCGTCTGTAGCAGACCCTGTCCTATGGAATTTTAAGGGTGGAAACCCCAGTTTCCCTGGCTGCCTGCAGGACTGGGGCACAGGCTCGCCCTGATGTGGCAGAGACATCTCAAAGCCTTGCCTGGCTGTGTCTTCTGCCTCTTGGGATGAGCCTGAGCAGCCCCGATGGGCTTGAAAGCATCAAGTCTCACCTGCCTGTGCCTCCCTCAAGGACCCACCCTTCGATCATCCAAGGCCGTGGAGGTTCCATGGAGCAGCCAGGCAGGGGAAGGAACGCTGGACTTGGCTGCCGCAGGCGATGCTGAGAAGCAGAACGTGGCTGTGTTTTTAAATGTATGATCCTAAGCAGATCCTCTTACCTCTAATCTGTCCCTAAGACAGGATTCTCTTCTTGCCAGAAAACCCTTTTATTTGCAGACTGATGTGAATAGAAGATGATAAGTCACTAATTCTTCAGTGTGTCTGCTCCAACAAGAGCCTCGGCTCTTATCTCTGCAGGGCTGGCAGCCAGGGAGATGTTAATTGGGATGTAACGTAGTGAACATGGCTCTTGACAAAGGCTGGAGCTCTGACATCCCTGGGGTGCTGCTGGGAAGGGGCTGTACCCACCTGGAGACCACGGGTGGGGTCATTTATGCAGGGCAGGGCTTGTGGCTTCTCCTGGCGGGGGCCCGGTGTGCAGGGCAGAGGGGACATGTGTGGTGTCCCCTGGAAGGAGGTGTGGAGGGGACACGGGGCTGGCTCTGGCAGCCGAGCGGGTTGGAAGCGCCGCGTGCTGGGAGGTGACATGGTGTTAATCTGCTGTTCACGGGATCTGCTGAGGAACTGAGCAGCGAGCGCCGACACATTGTGGGTTCTGAAGGGATCTTGGCACCAGAGACCGGCGCTGGCTCTGGAGCAGCTCCGCTGCAGGCGGGAGTGTGGAGTGTGCAAGGCCTGGGGAGAAAAAAAACAAGGCAGAAGTGTCTATTTTTAGCTGCAGAGTGCAAATGCATGGAGCTGCCGAGGAATTAATCACCTGCCCTGAGAGATGAATGGTTGGGATTTCTCTGCAAGTGGAAGACTTACGGGATGAGGTGGAGGGAACCGTGCCGGGTGTGTTGGCCACCCAGGTCTCCCCCAGGATGGGTGACAGGGATGCTCAGGGATGGCTCTGGTGGTGGCACAGCTGAGGAGGAGGAAGGGGATCACTGAAGATGATTCCCAGTGCCTGGGACATCCTCCAGCAGGACTCAGCATGGCTGGGGCAGGACCACGTCGAGCCACACCATGGCACAGCTCTGCATCCATCCAGCCCGTGTCCCTGCCCCACTCTCCCCATTCCCAGCAGCTTTCTGCAGGCTCCCGGCTGTTCCCTTCCCTCTCTGGAAGGGAATGTGCTCCTGAACGGGTTTTCCCAGGCTGGAGTGGTGGGCTGGCTGTTTTCCATGGAGGCACTGCATGGCCGGGCAGTGCCAGACTCGCTGCCCCGTGGCCGGGCAGAACGGGCGCGGCTTGAATTTGGAGGGACCACCGTTGGAGCACTGTTTGTACTGAGGGGGCAAAGGGGGGGATGCTCCTCGATCCCTGGCCTTGGCAAAGGGCCGGGATGTCCCTGAGCCAGGTGCTGTGCCTGGGGAGATGCTGAGCCACAAGGACCAGCTCCCTGGCAGCCGCACACGCATGTGTGGGAAAACCTCAGGGTTTTAACAAGCGAATTTAATGCAGTGTCCTGCTGTTTTGGGCAGGTTTCCATATCGATCCTTAATCTATTTTTGCAGCCGCTGTTGGAGGTGGTGGTTATTTGTGTGTCTGCTACAGCCCCATCACAACTCATCCCATTTCCTCCTGGCACAGGAGCATTTGTGCTCACAGGGGAATTTGGATCCAGGTCCTGCCTTGGCACGGGGCTGGGGTGCTCCAGCATCCCTTCAGCCAGTTTGCTGCTGCTGGGTTCCTCCTGGGTTCCTAAAATAAAGGTTAAACCAGTCTATCACCCACTCCTGAGCGGTGATGGGGACCCGGCAGCCACCTGCCCCAGGTGACACCACAACCCAATGACATTTCTGGGTGGCTGCACTGTCAGTCCCACAGCTCATTACTGCCACTAATTAACTCGGCTGCTGCCCGGCGCCTGGTTTGATCTATAGTCACTGTGCCATTTGTTCCCATTTTGGCCGGAATTATCCCCCACTTGGTGTAGGAGCTGCCTCCAAGGCCCAATAATGACATTTGAGGGGTTTCTGCCCCTGGCACAGGGGGGTGCTCGGGTGGGTGGGTGATGGTGGGTGCTCCTGGGCAGCTCCTAGAGCCAACCAGAGCCTCCGGGGAGCCAGAGTGGGGGCTCCCCTGGTTGGAGCCTGAGCGGCATCAGTGAGCAGCTCCCGTTAGTCCACTTAATTGTGAAGCAAATTAATCCATGTATCCAATTTAACTTTTAAGGCTTTCCCTAATGAGTTAATGCGTGGAAAAGCTGCAGGAGGCCGTGTTGTCTGCGATTCTGGCCCCGGGTGGTGCTGCAGCCTTCGCCGGCGTGGGCTCAGGAACCCGCGGAGGGCTGGGATGTGCCGGTCGCTCCCACTGGGCTTCACCAGGACCATGGGGACCCTGTGGACCAGGGGAATGGCATTTCCCCATCCTGCAGCTGCCCCGAGAGCAGAGCGGGGCAGCAGCACCTTGATTTGGGTGGGAGCATCTGCTGCAGGGTGCATTTTTCAGGAAATATGGTTTTGCTCCATCACCTTCTCCTCCATCCTTTTTGCTTCCAAACGGCTGCTCCCGGGCAGGGGGTGGGATGGTGCCAGGGCTGCAGCCAGCAGGGCCTTGGTGTGTCGATAATGCTGCTCTTAATTGAGGACCATCTGCACTTGGTAATTTAATTTTTCCTACATCTGCAAGGTTCCAACTTTGTTTATCTGACATCCTGAGGATTATTTAACTTCGGAGCCTTGTGTTCCTCCAGCCCAGGCACTCCAGGCATTCCACTGCGGCCCCTGCTAGACGAGATTTTAATAACATTGTCACTGCCCCAGGAAAAAGGACACATTAAAATCTGAAATTGGGATGGGCAACAGCAGAGCTGAGTTGCAGGGATGGTTTTCCTGCCCGAATTTGTGTGGCAGGAGTCTGCTGGGAGTGTTACCTCTGTTACAACAAACTGTGTGAGATGAGGAACGAGCCCTGAGCACCACAACCCCTCCCACTGCCCGCAGGGCTGGCAGCACATTTCACGTCTCAGTGCATTGATACGTGTCATCTTTTGTCTTTGGATGCTTATTAGTAGCTCGGCCCCCAGCTGTGCCTTGGAAAGGCTGTCAGGAGGGAATTGAGGCAGCT
Source organism: Cephalopterus ornatus (assembly GCA_013396775.1). Classification (NCBI taxonomy): domain Eukaryota; kingdom Metazoa; phylum Chordata; class Aves; order Passeriformes; family Cotingidae; genus Cephalopterus; species Cephalopterus ornatus. The sequence goes on from VZRE01004983.1 coordinate 665,599, forward strand.
CCTTAAAAAAATAATAGTAATTGGAAGCTGGAAAGTCTTTTAGCCATGGTATGGGGGGAGACTTGAGCATCTTGTTCATCTGAATCACACCAGTTTGTGCTGCTGGCAGCAGCTCCTGCCTCTTCCCACCCCATCTCCTGCCCTTTCCCATCATGCTCCTCCTACCTTCTGCTTGGCTTCTTCACCTATGTTTTGCAGACACCTCGTGCTTGGGGGCAGGCAGGGGGCTCAGAATCCTGGAATGGTTTGGGTTGGAAGAGACCTTAATCCGCCCCTTGCCACGGGCAGGGACACCTTCCACTGTCCCAGGCTGCTCCAAGCCCCGTCCAGCCTGGCCTTGGACACTTCCAGGGATGAGGCAGCCACAGTTTTGCTTGGCAAATGTCTCTGAGATGCAGGCAGGGATGCCAGCAGAAGTGATGCTCTGGATGGCTCTGGCTGTGTCTCCTGCCTGCTGGAGCATTACTGTAGTTCCTTGCCCTGGAAACCTGCTCTGTTCCACACCCAAACCCCAGGAAATCCATTTCGTTCCCCAGCCTGGTCCAGCAGCACCTGGATCCACGTGCAGACTTTAATTAGGTCTAAGCATTTTCCCGCTAAAATGTAGGTCAGTCGTAATTAGTGTCACTCCTGCTGCTGCCAGCTCTGTGTTAATTAACTCCTGAAGTGCAGGTCAATGCATGAAGGGCAGCTTTGGAGCTTCACCTTTTTCGGCTGCTCACCAGATGTTTCAAGGTGGCTTCGGCTCAGATGGTCCATGCTCAGGGCTTGGGCCATGTTCTCCCTCCCCCTGTGGTGGCTGGTCACCCTTGGAGCACGGCCACCCTGGGGACATGGCCGTGTCCCCAGGCACAGCCTCACACTCTGCTCTGGGCTGGACGTGCTGGTGTTGCCGTGGGGAAGGGCACCTGTGTGGTGCTGGTTTTAACATGAAGCTCCTGGTGTCTTTGTCCTCATCCATCACACCAAGTGTCCTTTTTCCCTGCAAAGTGCTTGTGCCGAGATCCAGGGCCGATGGGGGAGAGCAGAGTGTTTTCCTTCCTCTGCAGCCCCCGGCACAGTGGCCCTGGCACAGTCCCTGGCAGGTGGTATTGGCAGCTGGTATCTGCCAACTGGGAATGGACATTTGGACAAACGCTGTGCCAGTGCAGAGCCCGGGGCCCCCAGCCCCTGCACCCTGCAGGATGTGCCCATCCCTCCCTGTGGCACCAGGCCAGGAGTTGGACTCGATGATCCTTGTGGGTCTCTTCCAACTCATCACAGTCTGTGATTCTGTGACCTGGGGCTTTGGAGGGCAAGGTGAGCTCAGAGAGAGGATCTTCTGCAGGTTGTAAACCTGCCCTGTTTCACCTGCAGAACAGGGGCCAGGCAGAGCTGTTCTCCCTCCTCTGGGATGAGGGTGAAGGTGCAGCTCGGACACGCTCAGCAGCATTCACCATGGCACGTGGGCCCACCCTGGGGATGGCTCTTGCCTCTCACCTGGGAGCCCTGAGCAGAGGCACCAGGGTCCAGGAGGCACCTCGTGGCAGTGGGAACCCTGGGTTTTAGGCACTTCAAGCCTTCAGCAGCCCCGGATTCCCATCCTGAGAAAGGCTCAGCTCCATGTCTGGGGAGTCCCAAGCCCCCAGCCAGCTCCCCGAGCCCCCAGCTGCTCCCCGAGTCCTTTCCAGCTCCCCCACCCCACACCCTGGCTGCCTATTTTTACCGCTCCTGGGCTGTGAATCACTTTGCTCCCCCGTCTCAGTCGCTGCCTTTGAAGGTATTTATAAACCTCGACCGTCTCCCCTGCGCCTGCCTGAGCAGACGGTGGATGCAGCGCTCCGGCTCCTCCTGCCCTCTCCTCCTCACCCGATTCCCAGAGTGGATGTGCAGGAAACGAGAGGCTCCCTGTGCCCTCACTAAAAGCACCAATGAAGAGCCTCACCAGCACTGTCCTGGTGGGGTGAGGCCGGGCACCAGCATCCCGAGGTGCCTGGTCCCTGGTGCTGAGCAGTGTGAGATGTGCAGGGACGGATCTCGGCGTGTGCCCGGCAAGGGTTTGGTGGCACCGGAGCTGGTGGTGTGTCCGGTGCCGGAGGTGGGTGAGCCAGGGCTGAGCTGGGGGAGCCCAGCCCAGGGTCGGGGCAGCCTTGACCATCCCATGGCCATGTGCCTGGGGAGAGGGAAGCACCTCATGCCAGTTCTGGAGGAAATGGGACTCAAATCATCACCAGAGCTGGTGTGCTGTTCCTTGGCCACGTTTCCAGCACGTTCCAGTGATTACTGTGCTAATTTCTATGCGTCTGGCAGGCAAATTAATCTCTGCTTCTTTGCCTGGGACCGCTGCTCTGTGGGGTTGTGTTTGGTTCGTGTTTGGAGAGCCTGGTGTGGCTCGCTGGCTTGGTGGTTGCTCTAGGACACAGTGAGGATCTGTCCCCTGCCCTCGCTGTCCAGCACAGCCGCCTGGAGGGGCATCAGTGGGCTCCCCACACTGCTCCCAGCTCTGCCAGGGCATCCTTCCGCAGAAAGTATCCTGTTGTTTTGGGGAAAACCCAGTGTGCCCCCTCTCCTCCTCCTTTCCACCTTTCCTAAAACCAAGAAAAACAAGGGGGAAAAAAAACAAGAGAGAAATCAGGAGAAAAACAGGTACGAGAGGCAGGAGGAAGAGTTATTTTTGATTTGCTGTCTGGATACGGAGTGGTTGGCTCTGTCTTTTGAAGGCTGTTAAGGTGGGATGCTGGTGCTCATTAATTTATGGCCAGAGGCCTCCAGCCCCGAGCCACTTGTCCACCACCAGGGTTTAGGTACCCAAATAGATGCAGCTTGTGCTGAAACAGGGAGGGATCCTCTGGCTGGGCCATGGTGCAAACAGCTCTGCAGGCACTGGGACCCAGGGGTACAAGTTTAAAAAGCAGGAGAGGGATCAGCCCAAGGGTTTGGGGAGATGCTGTCCGGGATGGGGGCCGGGTGTTTGTGTGTCCCTGGGGTCCTGGGTGTCCCACAGCCACACTGTCCCCTCACCACCCTTTGTTTTCTTTCAGAACAAGGTGCTGACGGTGGATGGGGTGAAGGTGAAGCTGCAGGTACGTCCCGTGGCCCTGGGAGCAGCTCCCTCACCCCCCTGGGTGTTCAGAGCTGGGCAAAGCCCCTCGGCAGAGGAGCACCCCCGACGCGGGTCCCCCTTCTCCAGCCTTTGCCCTTGTGTCTCCTGCTGCAGGACAGCCCTGCAGGCCTTTTGGCTGCTCTGTCCCTTTGGTGGGGGCCTGCTCGAGGCTGGGGGCTCTTCTGGCCTCGGTGATCCCTGTCCCAGCCCCGCTGCCTCCCTGCTGCTCCATGGCTACAGCTGGAGCCACTGAAACCAGAGCAGCACCTGTGGGGTTTGCTCAGCTTTTCCGGGCAGCTCCTGCTTTGGAAGAGCCAAAGGACAGTGATCCTTGAAGGGATCCACATTCCCTGGCTCAGCCAGCATCCAGCCCTTGGGAAATGTAGATTTTGTGTCCAGAGCTGCTCCAGCCCCCCGAGACCTGACCGTTTGCCCGGAGCTTGGTAACACCATTAGCATGGATCCTCCCCAGCAGCAGTGTGGCACTCTGCAAACCTCCTGCTGCATTAAAGACTGATAAATCACATTAGCAAGTCCCCATGCATCCATCTGATCCATGGATTTTCCGATTAAGGGCCGTGTCAGGAGCCCTCGGCCACGCACTGTTGTGTCCCCGTGCTGAGAAGTGGGGAGGTGCTGCTTCCATATTTATTGCTCCTGTCATTTTTCCTGTTGATGTCCCTGGAAGCAAAATCTGGAGAAGCTTCCTGGAGTTGCACCGTGCAGTTTGGGCTGGTTTTGGTGGGTCTTGGTCACATCTGATCCCTCAGCTCCCGTCTGCTTTCCAGATCTGGGACACGGCCGGGCAGGAGCGCTTCCGCAGTGTCACCCATGCCTACTACCGGGATGCCCACGGTAAGCACGGCCCCCTCTGCTTTTGGGGGAGCCCCCTGGAGCTGCCACTCCAGGTCAGGTGAGCCAGGAATCACCACAGCAGTTTCCCTGTGGGAAGCAGCCGCCAAGGATGGAGGAGGCTCTGCGTGTCGAGGGGCAAACAGCAGCAGCGTGAGGGGTTGCTGTGGTGGATTTCAGCGTTGTTTTACATTTCGCAGCAGGGACCTCCTGTCCCCAGGGGTGACCTGCCATGGGCACTGGTGCAGAGCGTGCTCTGAGCCAGCACTAACACCCCGTCCCTCTCTCCACAGCTCTGCTCCTGCTCTACGATGTCACCAACAAAGCGTCCTTCGACAACATCCAGGTACGGCAGCGCCCCCGGCCCCTCCTGCCGGGCTGGCTGCGGGTCGGCCCAGGGAAGGGAGAACCTGGAGCAGGGGTGTGATGGAGGTGGGAGCTGTGGTCCCTTACAGAAGGGCTTCCGGGAATTCTGAGCACTTGCAAGGACAGGTAGGGGCACAGGTGGAGAAGGTGTTCCCTCTCACAGCAAATAAAAGGGGTGATGGATTCACGGCTCTGGTCAATTAACCCTGGGTAATTACAGCTCTGGCACAGAACTTGCTGCAGTAGCTGAGCAGGGGCAGCTTTCCCCAGCAAGCTGCTCCCTCATTCCCCTCTGCTCCTTCAGGTCCCAAAAGGTCGGGATTGGGGACCTCATTGCCCCCCACCTTAGTGCCAGACCTGGCAGGGAGAGGGTCACGTCCTGCTGCACATCCCCAGCCCTCCTGCCCTTCCTGACTGCTGGCTTTTGTGGGGGCCCCTTGTGCTGGCCAAGTTTGCCCCCTCCCCACAACGCCGGCCCCCCAGCTGACCCCGGGACCCCCTGCATGTCCTCCAGGGGTGCTGGGGAGCGGCGTTGGAGCAGAGGGCTCTTAAACCTGGCAGAGGGGGAGAGCAAATGCACATCACTGTGGGGGGGTCAGGAGCACCCAGACACTCAAGTGTCTCCCCCCTTCGCCCCACCAGTCCCCTGTGGCTGCTGGGGGCCACCCGTGCCAGCACTGGCAAAGAGAGATGGAGCAGGAGTGGAGTCAGAAGGGAGCTGAGGAGTGGAGTCAGAAGGGAGCTGAGGGGTGCAGTCAGGAGTGAGTGAGTCCCTTGGACCTGCCCCCATGGAACTGAGCGCCCAGAGCCCCCAGGGTGTGGTGGGGTCCCGGGGCTGCTGTGTTGGGCTCCCACAAATTGTCAGTGACAAGCCCTGATCCCGAATCATCCCTCGCTTCCATGGCTGGGTGCTGATGCAGGACACTGCTGGACTTGGAGATGGTGGAGCAGGGACTGCTGGGGATCGCTGGCACTTGCTGTGAGCACAGCATTGGGGCTGGAGGCAGCGAGCGGCTGTTCACACCGCAGGGTCGGGGATTACAGGGAATTAATTAGGGCAGGTTTGATTAGATTAGGCTGGATTAGAAGGCAGAGAAGCCACCCCATGGCTCAGGGAGGCAGGTTCAGGGGCCTGCTGGGATGCGTGTGCTCGGCATGGGGGCAGCACGTGCAGGACACGGGCACGGGGCACATCCCAGAGCCAACCCTTGGCCTTACCCTCAAAAAGGACGCTTGGTCTGAACGTCCCAACCAAGGGGAAATTGGGGGTGAATTCCTAGAGGCACCTGTGGGCAGACAGAGCGGCCAGTGGGGTCCAAAGGCTGCTGTTACCCTTGGAAGTGGGGGTCTGGTAGCAGCCAGAGCAGGTGCTGGGCTTGCTCAGCACAGCGGGTCCTTCAGTGGCACCCCGGGGCACCGCTTGTCTGCAGAGCTCATCCACGGAACATCCCCGGCATCGCTCGGGGTGGCAGCATTTCCCACAGAGGGTGGCCGTGCCCAGGACTGGGGCAGCTGCCCCTTCTCCTCCTCCTGCCCCCGGGCCTGTTGCCAGCCCCTCTCTCTGGCTGTCTCCCTGCAGGCTTGGCTGACAGAGATCCATGAATACGCACAGCAGGACGTGGTCCTCATGTTACTGGGAAATAAGGTGAGCCCGGCCCCACTTTGCCAGAGCCTCCTCTTCGTCCCACGGTGGAGCCACGGGCAGGGAAGCCTGGCAGGGCATAATGGGACGTGGAGGTTACCTACTGGTAACCAAATCACCCCAAATTGCTCTTTGCTGTTCCCACTGCAGGTGGATTCAGCCCAGGACAGAGTGGTGAAAAGGGAAGATGGAGAGAAGCTTGCCAAGGTAGGTGAGGTACCTGAGGATGTGCACCAGGAAATGGTCACCTGGAGACCAGCCTGACCCAAAATACGCCTGGGGAGCACTTTGCTTTTCTTTGCTCGTTGTGCTCTCCCCTTCCTCCTCATCTTCTTTCTCTAAGCTTCCACTAACATTTCTTGTTTCTTTATCCTCAAAAATTATTCTCAAAGTTATCTGAGCTGCGGCCGCTGGCTCACTTTTCCCTGCCCACCATGGGAGGGTATGAGCTCCCTAGGCAGACACTGACACCGGCCAGAGCCTGGGAGCCCCTGGGAACATCCCAGGTGACATTCCTGGTGCTGCTGTGTCTCGTCCCACAGGAGTACGGGGTGCCCTTCATGGAGACCAGCGCAAAAAGTGGCCTCAACGTGGAATTAGCGTTCACAGCCATAGCAAAGTAAGTGACTGGAGCAGCAGCTGTGCTGGGCACCTCTCCTGCAGGGACACAGCAGCCGTTGGGATAATGGCTGGCACTGTCAGCCACCTCTTCATGCCCCAGGTCCCACCTTCAGCTTTTGTGCTGGCAAGAACTTGCCCTCTCACATGAGATATGAAATGTCTCATTAGGGGGAGCTTTAGCAAAGTGTCCAGGCCGAGTTCAACTGAGCTGGGCCAGCTTGGAATTAGAATCCTGGAAAGGTTTGGGTTGGAAGGGACCTTAAAGCCCATCCAGTGCCACCCCCTGCCATGGGCAGGGACACCTTCCCCTATCCCAGGCTGCTCCAAGCCCCGTCCAACCTGGCCTTGGACACTTCCAGGGATGGGGCAGCCACAGCTTCTCTGGGCAACCTGTGCCAGGGCCTCCCCACCCTATATGCCATCTAACCCTGCCCTCTGGCTGTGGGAAGCCATTGCCCCTTGTCCTGTCCCTCCAGGCCCTTGTCCACAGTCCCTGTGCAGCTTCTTCCAGACAAAATCCTTTCTCCCAGAAGCAGGCAGTGTAGGAGTACCGTGTTTCCCCTTCCCACAGGGAGCTGAAGCACAGGTCCATGAAGTTGCCCAACGAGCCCAAATTCAAGCTCCACGACTACGTGAAGAAGGAGGTGCGAGGCTCGGGCTGCTGCAGGTCCTAACGCCGCTGCGTTTGTACAGAGACTCTGGCCGTGCCGTGCTCCCCGTGGGCAGTGTGTGCATGTCTGTCCGTCGTGTCTGTGTCTGCCCCCAAGGTGAGCTGCGCCGTGGGCGATGGAAGCAGCAGCAGCAGGAGCTGTCTGGGATGCTGCAGCCTGAGCCCCACCGCAGCCATCGTCCCCAAGAGCACTTGGCTCTGTCCCACTGGTGTTCCCGCCTGGCTCCCAGCTGGGAGGAGGCTGTTTGGGAAGGGGCTGTGCTGGGGTCTCCTCCCAGGCCCAGCTGTGCCCGCTCTGTGAGGCTGGTTACCTTAGTGAGAGTCGTGTTGTGACGCAGGGGAACCAACCCCTTCTCCCTCCCTGAATTCCCCCTTCTTTCCCTGCATACCTGGAATTCAGCCCCTGGCCTGGAGCGTGCAGGAAGGATCTGTTTTAAGGCAACCATTTTTGTAGTTGCTTTCTCCCGTCTGTGCATCCCTTGTGAGGTGGGACACACCTCCAAGGGTGAGGGATTCTCCTGTTCCCTGCAAACACAGAGCTTGGCTGTCCGTCTGGATGAGCTCCTGCGTACCTGGCTGTGTACAGAGATTCCTGAGTGTTTATCCCTTCGGGAAAAGCTTTGGTTCTCCTCCTTCCGCCGTTTCTAGTCCTTTAATTGAGAAGAAATCTAATGTATTGCAGCTTATTCTAAGTACCTTCCTGTAAGTGTGATGGCGTTTTCAGATGCAACAACGCTTTGATATCTTCAAAGTTCTCTTGGGCAGCTCTTTCTTTTTGCCGCAGAGAGCTGGGGGGAAGCTGCAGGCAGTGATTTTACAGGTTGCAGACTCCTGCCAGCTCTCTTCAAGGGCCTCCTCACCCCTTTGGTCTGTGTCAGGCTTTTGGCTGTTTTTTTGTCAAGCTGCACTTCTAAGTACAAATCTGAATCTGGATGAAGTGTTTGGCCTTTGGCAGTTTTTTCCTTTGGAAACTCCACGCGCACATCAGCAGGTGCCCGCTGTGCTGAGCCTCGTGGGCCACTTCACATGAAAGAAAGGAACCCATCCTTTGCCCTCCAGCCACCACTAGCCTCCCCAGCAGCTGGCTCAGACAGCCCTGCCCCTCCTTTTGCTCGGAATTTTGGCTCCAGCACCCCCTTCCTGACGGGCACAAGGAGCCTCCGAGCTCCTCCGTGAGCTGCAGCAACACGAGCAGCTACAGCTCCACAGGGTGAAAAACGATCCTGAAATGACCCTACTGCGAACAGAGCATTTTTTTTCCTAGTTTTTTTTTTTTCTTTTTTTTCTTTTTTAGGGAGAGACAAGTCTTAAAACTGTCTGATTTGAATTTTAAAGTAATCTGCAGAAAACCCATTCCTGCAGGAACGTTTGCATTCCTGGCAAACCCTGCTGCCAGTCCCTCAGGAGCAGGCAGGTGAGGGATGGCTGTCAGGGCCCCCCATGTCCCCCCTCAGCACCCCACAGATCCAAGGGGATGCCCAGCACTGGCACAGCAGCATCAGTCCATTCCCCAGTGAGCCTTTCCCTAAAATAACTGCAGCAACTCCCTTCACCCCAGGGCAGGCTCTGAGAGGGGCTCAGGCCAGATGTTGTGCAGGAACGTGTAGAACTCGCTGTTCCAGGTGCCTGGGTGAGCTTTGCTTTGCTCCTGCTGTACTGAGGTGTCCCCAGCACTTCTTAGAATCCCACCCTGGGCTCTGCAGCATTCACCTGCTGCCTGGGGAAAAGAGTGGGATTTCAGAGAGTCCCTGAGCTTGCTGGGTCCCAGGGATTTGGTTTTGTGGGGGGCAAGAACAGCCAGGCAGCTCTGAGCTGTGCCTCCCTCCGTCTCCTCATCCTGCCCTGGGAGCAGCAGCAGCTCCATCCCGAGGTGACAGGGAATCTACCTAAAGGCAAAATTTAGCAGCAGGGTTCCTAATGGATTAGAATTACTAATGGATCAGCATTCCTACCTTAGGCTGCTGCTTTCCCTCTCAGATTGGCATCTCACTTTCTGGGAGACAGAGCTGAGAACTGGTCACTCCCTGCTCACTGTGGGACCAGGACCAATTAAAGCCCCCTCTAAGTGAAGATGTAAATGTTTCCCTTTGGAGCATTTCCAGCCCGCCTGTGGGGAGCGAACTCTGCCGGAGCAGAGCCCTCACAGCCACGTGCGTGGTGTTAGACCTAAGCTCTGCGCAGACAGCCCCAGCTCTCCCAGTCACCAGTTCCCAGTGTAGGACTGCTCTCCCAGTGCCTGCACAGCGCCCTGGCCCCAGAGCTCCTCCTCACGCGGCCATTTGGGGTTCTTCCACGGGCCTCTGCCGCCACCCCGCGATGCCGCAGGGGCTGCTCAGTGCAGCGTTAATGGCTCGGGGCATCCAGCGTCACCTGCAGCTCCCATTTCTGCTGGCTCTTGTTTACAGCTTTTGGTTCATTCCTGTTAATAAAATTTTTTGATAATCTCCGTGGCTACGGCGGTGTTTTGCTTGTCCAAACAAAACACAGCAGCACAGAACACTCAAACGGCTCGCCTGCCTTGAATCCACCCGGATCCACGTGGCTGAACCACCAGGGGATATGACCCGCTTTAGGTTGGTCATTAGGGAAAATTTCCCCCAAAAAAGGGCTGCCCAGCCCTGGCACAGCTGCTCAGGGCAGCGGTGGAGTCCCCATCCCTAGAGAGGTGTAAAAGCCATGTGGATGTGGCACGTGGGGACACGGGTCAGTGGTGGCTCAGGCAGTGCTGGGGGAGCAGTTGGATTTGATCTTAAAGGTCTTTTCTAACTAAGTGACTCCAAGATTCCAATGAAAGGGAGCTGCGCTGAGCTGCAGTTTATTTCAGTACACCCTGGTCCCGCTGGGTGCCCAAAAATGAAGTTTAAAGTCAGTCAGTGGTTTTACATGTCATCCGTGGAATTTCTGAATAACGGAAACAGAAGCCAAACGAGTCGTTGAAAACTTTATTAGCCTGCAAGCTAAAAAATTGGTACAGCAGCAAAGAGTTTAATGACAAGGCTGGACTCGATCTAAAGCTGGCGGAAGAACATTGCTGGAATTACTTGTTATATTCCACACAACTAAGCAAAATAAAGATTTAATTTCTCGACCTACACACCGTAGAATTAAGAGTGTAAATGCCTTCAAGTTAATCACTCTATTGCACTCGGGGCATTCACCTGGAACTAACCCACGTGGGAGACTAAAAGTCGGTTTCTTGTCCTCCAGCCCATGCTGCAGCCGCACCTCGGTGCTTTGAAGAGCCGCCCTGACCCCCCCCGTTGTACAGCAGCAGCGGTTTCCCCACTCACCACAGAGCACGCCCGGCACGG
>VZRE01004983.1:677213-710567 GCA_013396775.1 Cephalopterus ornatus
GGCGTCGTCTCCGCGCCGTTCGGATCCCGCCCGAGCCCCGTTCTCCGCCCCGCGTGCCCTCCGGCCGTGTGTCCCGGGTCTCGTCGCAGACTCTGCCCGGTTTTGCCCTTTTCTGCCCGGCCCCGTGCCGTGTCGCTGCCTGTCCTCCCCTGCCCTGGCCGTGCCCTCGCGTCCCCGCGTGTTCGGGATGGGGGTGTTCGGGATGGGGGTGTTCGTGTCCCCGTGCCGGGGGTGCCGCGGGTCCCGCCCCCGGGGACAGCTCTGTCGCCGTTCCCCGGGGCCGTGCGGGGCCGTGCGGGGCACCCGAAGTGCGGGCTCCCTTTGGGTGCAGGTGCTTCAGAGCCCTGTGGGGCCAAAGACGAGGACTGCGGTGCTACGGGGGGCTCGCTGAGTGTGGCAGGAGTTGCCCAGCTTTGGCGTGTCCGCGCTGTTGGCCCTGCCAGGGCCAGGCACTCTTAAGAACTGTGGCCCGGCAGTTATTTTTTCCACTTTGGCAGAGTTGCTTTGACTTTGTTTCAATCCCGGTGCTCTAATTTTGCCTCCCTGTGCATTTCCCTCCCAGCAGCGTGTGCCCGGCCTGGACAGAGCAGTTGGGCTCCTCTAAGCAGCTGCTGCATTGTGCTCGGGGTGTTCGTCTGTTGGGATTTCAGCTCCCAGCCACAGCAGGGTTTGTGAGGAGAGGGCTGTGGACTGAAGGATGGTTCTAGAAAACCCCGACTGAGCAAAAGCAGCGAGACCACAGAATCCCAGAATCACTGAGGCTGGAAAAGCCCGTGGAGTCCCCCCTGTGCCCGATTCCCACCTTGTCCCCCAGCCCAGAGCACTGAGTGCCACATCCAGTTGTTCCTTGGACACCTCCAGGGGTGGGGACTCCAAACCTCCCTGGGCAGCCCCTTCCAGTGCCTGACCACCCTTTCCGTGAAGAAATTCCTCCTGATGTCCAAGCTGAGCCTCCCCTGGCGAGGGAGATTTGGGATTTCCTAAGGTCGCGTGGGAAGCTGTAGGAGCAGGGAGCTGTCCACACCCTGCTGGGTCCCCCTCCAGGTCCTGGGGTCCCCCCAGGGCACTGTTGTCTCGAGCAGGGAAGGGGCAGGGTGAATCCGGCCCAAAATCTCAGGTGTTGGGGTTTGATTCGTGTGCAGGTGAGACTTCCCCGAGGGAAGGAACGTTTGTTTCACCCCGAGGGAGGCTCAGTTTTGCCTGGTGGCTTTGGGAAATCTGAGCCAAAGTGGAGTTTCCTGCCAGGAAACGCTGGTACCTTCACTGGTTAACACCCGAACAGGAACTTTCAGGATAGTGATTGAACCCAAGGTGAAAAATCCCCAATCCATAGTTTCCAGGTAGTTCGGTTCCCTGATCCGAGGGATCCCTGGGGGATCCCGGCCGCTCTGCAGGGTGGGCCCACACCTGCCTGTTCCTGTGGCAGCACAGCCTTCCAGGGCCTTAAGCCACGTGTGGAGCACCACATGGAAGTTTATGCCTGCTGGCTGGAACTTCTGTGCAGGCAAACATTCCCTTCCCGGGGCTCCACAATCCCGATGCTGCCGGAGCTGCAGGGACCCCCCCGGGCTCTGGGGTGTTGCTGAGCACCGAGAGCTGGAGCTGGAGCTGGAGCCAGCTCTGCCCTGCCAGGAGCTGCTGCTGAGCAGCACTGGGGGTGGCCCTGAGTGGTGCTGAGCACTCTGTAGCCTCGGTTGGGGTTCAGCCATCGGTCACCTCGTGGGCTGAGCATTCCCCTCTTCCATGGGAGCTTCCAAGCCCTGCTGGCCATGACTGTGGGATCTCCTGGGGTGTGACCGTACCTGTCTCACAGGTTGTCTCAGCCAAGCCCAGCTGCACCAGGAGAAAGGCACTGGAGAGAAAATCCTTCGTGGTTTCACTACCTCAGCACTTGGGTTCTGTGGACAAGTTCAGCCTGTCAGAACTCATCCCTCCTGATTCGTATTCCCTTTGTCAGCCCTTCCCTGCCTGTGACCCTCTTCCGTGGGCGTGGTGAGGGACACACTGGAACATCCCCTCATCCATGGGTTGCATCAGGGGATGTAGTGGCAGCTGGGACAAGGAAGGAGGTGGCTGGTTGCTCACAGGGATATGTGTCACCCTTCTTTGGAGCTCAGCAAGTCCCCCCAGAGCCCAGGGCAGCAGTACCCCAAATTACACATTTAGGCTGCTGCCTTTAGCACAGTCCAAGCTCAGAGTTTCATCAGAGCTTCATCAGCTTTTATTGAGCTGTCCTGGGGGCTGGAGTGGGGCAGTCCTGCTCCTGGGAGACCCTCAGCTGTGGGGGTGGGTATCTTGGCAGTAGGAGTCCCCCATTGTCAGTGCCTATATTGTGGGGTTAACTGGATTCCCCTGGATTGTCTCTCCAAGCAAAGACTGTGTTGCTGTCTGATATTCAGAATTCTGAATAGTTTGGGAACTATCTAAAGAGGGAGAGGAACTCAAACTTCCCTTGAAGCGAGCGATGGACTGTCCTGTCCCTGGAGCTTTCTCGGACTGGGGGAATAGATCCGTGTGTGCTCAGAGCGGGTTGTTTTTCCTGCGCTAAGCTGAACCGGGAGCATTCCCGGAGCAGCCGGGGCAGAAGCTAGGAGGCAGCGGTGGAGAGATTGGCTGAGCCGCGGGATTTTCCAGCTGGATTTACATCTCGCCCACTGCTCCGCATGCCTTTGTGTTTGCATCACTGGGGAGCGATGCACACCCGCACACAGATAGCGGGAGGGACGGCCCGGCCGGGAAGAGCCTGTGCACGGCTCGGAGCCGGGCATGGAGAAGCCTTGCCGGGCCCCGGCTCCGCGGGGTGGCCGCGGGTGAGTGTCCCCGGGGGGAGCGCTTCGCTCCGGGGCCGGGGGGCAGCGCTCCCTGGGGAGCTGCTCTGCCTCAGCCGCCGCAGCAGGGAGGGAGGAAGCGTTTCCATCCCTCAGTGGACACCTGGAATCCGGCACCGCTTTGGAAGTGGGTACCTGTGGCCTGTCCAGCGGCCAGAGAGCCCTGTTGTGCTGGTTTTAGGATCCTTCGGAGTGACCTTTGCAAGGACGTGGAACTCTTGGTTGCAGCAGCTCGGCAAGTGTGTTCTGGGGCTGTTGCTGGCGGTTTCAGGGCTGGGAAGTCCTCGGTTTTCCTTAGGCAGAGTTGTGAGCACGGAAGCCAGGTTTGTGAGGAGAGGCCGTGTCCAGGTGCCTCCCCTTTGTATCCTAAGTCACCATGGGGAAGCGATTTAAACCTGTGGTGTTTGGGGGCTGTGGGACACTGAACAGTGCTGCTGTGTCAAAGCTGTCCGTAGATTTGCCACGGTGGAAGCATTCACAGCCACTGATTCCTTTTGGAATCAAAGATTCAGCACTTGCTTCTCCAAGGGTCACAGTTTGATCAGTGAGTGTAGATGTCTACGTTGTGCCTCCTGCTTGTTCTCGGTGGCAAAGTCCAAGGCAACTGTACAAAAAAAGAGCAGGTAACTGGAATTTACTGGGTTATTTTTCTTTGTGAAGGAGCTGATGCATTTCAGCCTGATCTTTGAAGTGCTCCAATTGCACCTGGAGGGCAAGAGTGTGTCATGAAGTTTCAAAGCTTTGGAGGATGTTGGGAGGGAGCAGGGGGTGGAAGTGATACTTTGTGCTTTTTGATTCATGTTTATGGGCTCAGGTTTCTTATGACTTTAATCTGAAAGAATCCCATAATGTGATGGGGTGGTTACAGCTGTCCAGAGGAGTACAGTGCAGCCAGTAAGGCAAAGCAGTTGGGAAAGGCCTCAGTGGTGGCACAGGAATCAAGGAATGAAGGAGAGAAGGAGCTTTGATTGCCTTGGGTCTAGCAGGGCTCCAGGAGAGGAGGATCCAGGTGAGACAAATGTTCCTCTGGCTCCCTTGGGAGAACAGGCTGATTCTCTCCATATCTCAGGCTTTGCTGCTGACCTGCCACATCTTAGAGGCTTTTTAGATGAGTTACAAGCCCCTCTATTGACCAGCTTTGCAGCAGCAGGGCCTGAGCCAGCCCACAGGACCCTGTGGGGTCTTGGCAGCCACTTGGTCTCTCTGTCACGTGAGGCTGAGGAGCACCAGTGAGCACCAGCTGTGGTGCGAGTGGTGTAAGTGACTATTCTCAGCTTTTAAAGCCTGGTGATTCTTACCAAGGTCTGCCTTGCACAGAGATGACCATTTCCTCCCAAGGAACTGCAGCAGGGCTGAGATTTTTGCCTTGGAGGGGAAGGATGTTTTTGGTTCGAGGGCTTGGTTGGGGTTTTATTCTTTTTGCTTAGCCAAATGCCCAGTTTAACAACGTGACGGTGTCTGAGTGGGCCTGTTCTTTGAGGGAGGATGTGGAAGAGCACAAGCTGTGAAAGGCACAGCACGAAGCTGCAGCGTTAGGGCCAACTTTTAAAGCACCTTTTGATTACGGTCTTTGTGTGGAGGAGCCCTGGGGGTGCCTGTTCCTGCCAGCCTGGCTGCCCAGCAGTGGCCGTGCAGCTGCTGAGCCCAGGCACGGCAATTTCGGTTGGAGGGGTCAGAAATCCTGAGCCCTGGTCTGCATAACAAAAATGGTGTAGTAGGTGGGTGCTTCCAGGTTACCAAAAATGGAAGTAAAGCTTCAAATGTAGCTTTTGTGTCATGGAACAGTATTCAACATTGGCCTCTGTTCATCCTTTTAACTTCATTTTTTTGGGGGAGGGGAAAAATGAGGTGCTTTGTTCCACCAGAGCAATCACTTTTAATCCACTTATGGGCACATTTGAAAGTTACTGCTTCAGGTTTTAACACGAAGTATTACAAAAAAATCTTCTATCCCAAGGAGTCATTATCCGTTAGGAAAAGCACCATATGACATGATTTCCTGTTCTGAACTCCGTTTGCTCAAAGGCATGGCCACCTTCAAGCAGCTGTTGAATGTGCCCTCACAGCCCTGCGGTCGGTGGAAGCGATGGTAAAAGCAGCAGCAATTAAAAATATCAGTTTTATTTTTATTGATGACAGCTCAGTACAATTTTGGTGTCAGGAAAGTTTGTATGACTTATAAGAAAAACTTCTGAACAATACAAAGACGGTTCCACAGAACCCAACACCCACCAGACGGAGGTACCACGTTCTGTCAGTAAGGCTGAACTTCTGTTCATGTTTTATGTCCTTCTAGCACTGACTGCACATCTTGGTGTACGATCCTGGCCTCCGGGAGGCCTCCCAGAGAGTGTAAGAAATGTCCTGCTGGGTCAGAGCATCAGTTCTCTCTTCAGCAGTTATGGAAGTCATGGAATTCTGGAATTGTTTGGGTCGGAAGGACCTTAAAGCTCATCACATTCCACCCCCTCTGCCATGGGCAGGGACACCTCCCACTGTCCCAGGTTGCTCCAAGCCCCATCCAACCTGGCCTTGGACACTTCCAGGGATGGGGCAGCCACAGCTTCTCTGGGCAACCTGTTCCCAAATTGGTGCTAGAACCTGACCATTTTCTACCATCCATTGGCCTCATGTTTTCCCACCACTCAGACTACTTGGATTAGAGACCTCTGATCCCCCTGATTGTTCTATTTGTCATCCCCTGGAGTTTCTCTACCCTGTGTCTCCTTCCAAAGCAACGACCAGAGTTCCAGCATGCAGGAGACAAGTACATGGAGGTTTTATGTAGCACCCCATGACACTCTCGTGGTTGTTCTCTCAGCATTTGTGATGCTGCTCAGCATCTTGTTGGGCTGTTTGGTGCTGTCCTCTGGGCTGAGAGCTTCAGCTCATTGTCCGTGGAGACTCCAATGTCTCATTCTGGAGCTGTAGTTCCATGTCAGAGCTGAGCATTATTACTGTTCCCTGGATGCATTGTTTGACCTTTATCTCCATTTTATGGAACTTTTAGCTCGTCTGCCATCTCTTTGTCTCCTCAGTTTTGGGAGGTTTTCTCTAAGTTCTTCACCACCAACGTGGTATTTGACTGGTCAGAAGAGCTGAGTGCCACCTGCAAATGTGCTGATTCAGCTGCTTGCTTTGATTCCACATCTTCCTCTGTGACCTGGAACAAGCTGACTCCGCAGTGGTTCTGGGGAGCCCTGGCTTAGTCTTCCCTAACCTGAGGAGTGACCACTGGGCTCCACCCTCTGCTTCCTGTCTGGTGACTGACTTGAGAGGTGTCTATCTCAGGGATCTGGGGTAGCTCAGCATTCCGAGGCCTGTGTTTTACAAGTCAGACCAGATGCTGATAGTCCTCATCACCACGACATACTGGTAGTCACAGAATAGTTAATTGGAGTTGGAAGGGACCTCTGGAGAACATCTAGTCCAACTCCCTGCCAAGGCAGGGTCACCTAGAGCAGGTAACTGTGTTTGTGAGCCCTGTTAATGCAGCTCACAAACTCTTCTGGGTGCTATTTCCACCACACATACCAGGGAAGCCGGTGTGACTGTCCCCAGGCTGTCTCTGGGATTTGAGATGTTCCCTTGCTGGTTGCTGTGGGCCACTAAGAACCAGTTCTCGAAACATGTGGGCAACACCTTGGTCCTGCAGAAGGACAAGGTGGACAGCCTGCCCCAACTGGGCTGGATCTACTGGCCTTGTGACCTCCCCCAGAGGAGCCCTGGATGTATGAGAGTTTGGGATACGGACGAGGAAGTGGGTGTAGCCCCCAAACCCACCCCCTGCTCTCAGCACCCGTGTGCCTTCCCCTTGTCCCATGGAGCTGGACTGTGGGAGCTTCTCTCAGAGTATTTCCCTGGGGATGTGCCAATACTCTTGAGGATGTGTAACCCTTCTCGTCCTGCCTGTGGTGTTGTAAGAGGAACAGAAGCTCTTACGCCCTAAATGCCCAGGCTGTGAGATAAGGAAGTTGACATCAGCAGGGGCTGTTCCAGCCGGAGCAGGATAACCCATGCCTGTCTTTCCCGCTGGCAAACACTCCTGCTGTGGATGATTTTGCTGCTCCAGTGGTTTCCTTGGGGGTGAATAACCTTGGAGAGAGCTTCAATGGAGAGAGGAAGCGGGGGTGGAAAAGAAGAACCAGCAGATGTAGGACACACTGAGTGTCACGGGCTAGTGGTTGCATAAGGCAAAGGAGACTCTTGCTGGTGTCTTGGCAAGGAGACACTGTGGGACATGGCAGCTGCCAGTCATGGCACATGTCACCTGCAGGACCCACTGCCATGCCTGTGGCTCACCTGGAGAGCAGCCAGAGCACCAACCCCAGCAGTGCCCTGGTGCCTGCAAAGGTGGGGATCCTGCACTGGAAACGGGCTCTCGGTCAGGACCAGGCAGGTGACGTGATGTTTGTGAAGGATGGGATACTCTGCTGTCCCTTCTCCTCGTGCCATGTCTCCCCTTCAAAGCCTTGGCCTCTGTGCCTGGTTGTAAGGATCTTCTGCAGAGTATTGGGAATAACTGTGTGTGCTCTGGGGGCAGAGAGAAGGCAGATGCCACCAGACCTCGTGGCGGGGGGTGGAACTGGGTGACCTTTAAGGTTCCTTCCAACCCAAACCATTCCAGGATTCTAGGATTAGCCAGGCCACTGGGCCCAGAGGTGATTCTCTTCCCTGATTTGAGATGCAGTGTCAGGGTTGGCACAGTGTGATCCGTGGCTGATCCCACTGGATCTGCCCTCAGCAGTAGGGAGGAAGAGCACTGCTTCCCCCAGCTGCCTCTGCAGCTACTGGTGGTTGGGTTTTTCCTTGCCTGGATTACTACAGTAGGATTTTAAGGCTTTTCTTCTCACTGAGTCTCAAAAGCCTGAGTTGATCCTCGTGGTGTGCAAATGCTGAAACTCATCCCTTCCCCTCCCTCGCATCTGGTTACGATCAGCCGTGGGATTTACTGGATAGCTGGTCCCCACTGCTTCCTTTTCCGGGGTCGATTTTCTTCCCCTTTTTGTTTACTGTAAAAAACACTGAAGTTGCATGTTAAAAAAAAGAAAGTATCAGAAGAATGAACTGCAGGCAAGGAGAATCTGGGTCACAGGCTGGGGTCCCCAGGAGGGACACTCATCCTCCGGGCCTGGGAGCACAGGACAGTGTAGCTGGCAGGGTTCAGATGCCAAGCAAAGGTGCAGAGATCTGGCAGAGATTTTTGCAAGTGCTGTAGGAATCTGATATTAATACTGACAGCATCAACTCTTTTCTGCCTCCTTTTAACTTGCTTGATACCAGTTGGAAAGGGCCTTTCTCCAGTGCCTCTTGGAAGATGTGAGGAGCTGTCAGACAGTGCTCTGGGGAGGTGTCTGCTCTGCTGAAATGCTCCTGCCTATGGTGGGTGCAGAGATTTGGGCTGAAATCAGATATTCCTGTGGCTGCTGGTGCTCTGCAGCCTGGCTGATATTCCACTCAGCACTTTTCCCATGGCTCACATTGCTCTGCTCTCTGTTCTGAGCAGGTCCCTGCTGCTGCTTGCAGGTGGGTTACTCAGCCAAGCTGCAGAGCCCAGGCCGTGCTTATAAACAGTGAGTGGAAAATCCACATTCCCTTCCTCACTTTGGATTTATCCAAGCTCTGTTGCATCAGTTTCAGTGGGATTTTAGGGCAGAGTGAGACTGGAGATGCTTCCTTAGTGTCCCTCCCAGGACACTTTTCCATGGTCTGTGGGTTATCCCTGGGAAGTTCCCAGGCAGGTGCTGTAGGGGTCACTGTGGTGGCTCAGGTGACTGCAGTCACTGTTTGTTGCACATCTGATCCAACGTTTAAGGATATTCCAGAACTCCTCAAGCTGTTAGTTATCCCCGTTTTTGGTTTTCCCTGTCTCCGAGTGCTTTCCCATCGCTCCATCTGTTACATCTGAAGGTGATACATACCCTGAAGGTGAGAAGGGAATGAAGCTTCTGTATGAGTCTCCAGACAGCCCACAACCCACCGTTAGGATGTGCATCCTCCCTTTCCATCTGGGAAGGATTGTTTGCCCTAAAACCCAATAGGAATATTTTGTATGTGAGGTTCCCTTAACACTGACACGGCTGGTGAGGTGGGAGCATATCCCTGTTCGTGGCTTTGAGCAGTGCAGGAGAGAGGGTGTTTGGGTAGATGTTGCTGAGGTTCTCTGAAGAAGGAATCATGGATTCATATCCCTGAGAAGTGAGTCCCTCTGTTTCTACCTTAGTGGAAATGACCAGAGCTTAGCTGCATTGTTACATGTAAGTAACCTATGGAGAGGGGACATTTAGGCATACATGCATGTGATGATTAAGGATGAGATAATGCAGCCTTGAGACCCCAGGAATTGTAGCAGTTTATGCCATCACTCATGGAAGCACTTGGCTTGGCTTTATTTATGAACACTGCATTATCTGGAGACCCCAGCTGGAGACCTTTATGACTCTTTGATCTTCAGGCTTTGTAGTGCAGAAATGCTGTGCAGAAGAGGTGAATTTTTGCTGGGAGGAAGCCCAGAGCTCTGGGGATTTGTCCAGAGCTGCCAGAGGGTGAGAGGCTGGGTGGGGTTCAGACCTCATGGGGCCACAGCCAGTGTTACCCAGAAGCTTTGCCTGCCCTCTCCCACCACCCACCCTCCCAGTTCCCTCTAATCTCTGTGCCCTAAGGAGCACTGACAAGAATAAAAGGATCAGATGGCCACAGCCAAACTTCTGACTTGCTGGAGCCCAGCTTTAAACTCGGCAGGTCTCCCTGATGCAGCAGCACAACACTGCTTCAGTCCTGCTGCTTTTGAGACAACTCCAGCAACTCTGCTCAGCTTCTCCTCAGGGATCTGGCATTTGCAAAGAGCCAGGACAGTGCTGTCACATGTGTGGAAAACATTATCCAGATCCCTGGTTTTAAGATGGTTTTGGGTTTGGCTTCGGAGTTTGTGTTTGTTTGGTTTTTCATTGGAATTTTTGTGGTCTTTTTTTTTTTTTTTTTGTTTTGGACTGTAGCTTTTTTGGAGAGTTTAGTCCTGAGTAGCAATACCCTGGATTCTGCTGCTGCTGTTTCTGGCTGCCTGACAGCTGTTGGATCCAGAGCTGCAGGGAGCACCAGGAACTGCTTTGTCAGGCCCCGAGCAGAGCCTTGGTCAAGGACAGCTTGAGTGTCACCTTTGCAGTGTTTAAAATGCAAGTGCAGGATGTGCCCAGCCCTGTGTTCAGGCAGCCTTGTGCCAGGGCTCTCCAGGGAGGTGGGAATCCCTGGACAAGTCCCCTGTCACAGCTATATGGTGGGACCCTGTCTCTCTTTGAGCCTCAGTTTCCCTTTCTGTAAAGCGGAGAAACCACAGTGGTGTTTTTGTAAGGAGCTTGGAGATGTAGGACTTGTCACCTCCAGACCAGGGAAAACCATCTGCTAGAAACCCCCGAGACACTTCACCTCCCAACAGCTGGAAGTGGGAGCAGCAGGAGCATGGAAGCCTGGCTGGAGCAGAGCCATCTCACAGGACTGGGAGCTCTGCGTTGGGGACACCTGTGGGGTGTTTATTAAAAGATCTTGTCCTGCAAAAAGGGATGTCAGTTGTGTTAGTAAACCCTTTTTGACCTGTCTGTCCTCACTGCAGGTGTGTGTCTGTTTAGCCCCCGGACTCTGCTGCTGGCAGTGAAAATACCGAGACTTACCTTGGACAGAAAGGGGTCTCTTATTCAGGATCCTTCTGGAGCAGCTTATTCCCAGAGCACAGGGCCCCTTGGGCAGGCTGGGACAGCCTGGGAGTACAAGCAGAACCTGCCAGCTGCAGGGCTGGAGCCTGGGCGGAGAGCTCAGGGCCCGGCTGAGCCCTTGGCTTCTCTCAGGGAAACTCCTGCTTGAGCCAGAAGTGCCTCCGTGTGATGGCAGCTCCTTCCTAAGGGTGCCTGTCTCTGAAGGAGACTGAGAGCATCTTGTCAGATTCACTGGGATAACGGCATGATTGTGCCCTGAAGCACCATCAGCTTCCAGCTGAGGTTAAAGGAAGCAAACTGCAGGTGTTCATGCAGGTTATTGTTGTGGAATTCTTGACTTTGCAAACTTGAGCTTAGTGAAAATCCATGTAAACAGTGGAAAAAGATAAATGAGCCCCCTTTTAAAAGATGGCAATTTTAGAAAATGCTGAACTCTCATCCAGGAATGATTCAAAGGAATCTTTCTCCTTGCCTCTTCCTTCTGAAAATCCAGGTTTATGTGAGTTTAGGTAAACACTTGCATGTAGTGCTGCAGGAGGGTGTTCTCTGAGCCCAGGAAAATACATACAACAAACCTAACTCCCTTTCTGTCTCCCTTCTTCCACAGAGGAAGCTTCCCATGACTAACAGATGCTGGCCTAGATTATGAGCTCAAACAAGAACGCTCGCTACAATCGATTCTCCAGTGGCACAACAAACATCACTCCTTCAGAAAACACCAACGGGGTAAGGTCACTGCTGGTGGCAGAGCAGAGGGACTAGATGCCTTCTGAAATACTGTATTTCCTTGCCTCTTAAAATTCTCAATATTCACAGATAAAAGGTAGGAATATTTATGTACATTTTCTTCACCAGTTCAGGAAAGATCTGAAGCCTTTATATGCCCTGACCTTCGTTTTCTCAATATTTCAGACAAGAATGGAAACAACTTTTGGACCAGCCTTCTCTGCTGTGACAACCATCACAAAGGGTGAGTATTTCGTGCTTGGAGCATCTCCCCAAAGCACTGTGGGTGATTGCAGGGTTGTTGTTGTTGTTCTACAAGTCACAAAGCTGTTGGGAGAATCACTGTGTTCGTTAGCCGGGGGCTGGTTTTAGTGCTCTGCAGCCCCAGTGTCCAGCCACAAAGGAAATGAGCAGGCACAGGAATTGTCTCCCCTTAGGCAGACTGAACAGCACCACTGGGAAGCTCCTGTTGAAATTAGGAGAGTACAACAGGGCTTGCTACTGAACTCAGCACCAAATCTTACCCTGTGACAATCATCACCAGTGCTGAAAATTCCTTCTTTGCTCTTATGCCTGACTGTGAGTCACTCTGGAGCTTGGGTGAAACCCCCATGGCCGTTTTTAGCTCAGGCAGGAAAGGATGCAAATGCCTCTACTCATTTAGAATTCCTGTGCCTTGTTCCTCAAAGCTCAGCAGGTGAGGGAAGCCTGAGGCCTGGCACGTGGGGTGAATGTAGGAAGAGGTCTGTTTTCATTCTGGAGTAAAAATATCCTTCCTTTAGTAGAGACAAGAAGACTTGACACTGATTTAGATAAGGAAATTAGCATGTGCCTGAGGAAGATGTTTGGATTACATTTGTCCTGGACTCTAGATGGTTTTGGACTCCTGAATATTTACATTCAAACTCCTACACGAGTCAGTAACATGATCTCCATACAAATATCTCATATTTAATTTACCGTGCCTCCCTTGTGCTGCAAGAGTATCCAGACCTTCCTGGATCCAAGCAATTTTTGTTAGTGACTGAGATATGCGGGAGTATAAAGTTTCCTTTTAGTGGGGTTTTTAACCTGTGGACCTGGCAGAATATCACCTCTGCTCTTTTCTGGGCAAGCTCTCAGAGGTCAGGGTTGTTCTACCCATGCTGATATGTCCAGTCATGAACTGGAGTTGGAGAATCCTGAGTCTTTTCTAAGGAACACTTAGAGCTACAGAGGCTGACCCATAGTTTGGAAACGTTTCTGAGGAGCCTAAATGCTTGTTTTTCTTTCTCTGATTCCCTTCAAAGCTGACGGGACCAATACTTTTAAGCAGCACCGCCGGACCCCGTCCTCCTCCAGCACACTCACCTATTCCCCACGGGATGAGGACGATGGCATGGTAGGTGTTGCCAGGGCCCTCCTGACTGGCTTAGGAGAGAGATATCTGGGGTTCCTCTGGACTCCTCTGCCTTGCTGATCATTCCCATGCACTGTTACATCCAAGGGAGATTCCTGCCCCGGGGGCAGGGCCAGCCTCAGCATTCCCAGCTGCTCCTGCACTTGGTGCCGTGGGGAAGCAGCTGATTCTGACCTGGGGCTTTGAGCTGGTGCTGCTGGTGCTCATTTTCACACTCGCTGCTTGAAATTGTGATGTGGTTTCAAAGCCTGGGAAGCACAAATCCCACAGACCTATGTGTGAGGGTGTACCTGGCTCTGGGAGAGCAGGTGCTCGGGAGGAAACAGCCACAGCCAGGGATGTCTGGGCTGTGACTGAGGCCAGGCAGTCTCGGGCAGGGCGTGTTGGATGGATCCCAGCTGGCTCTGCAGTTAAGGCCGTGGAATCCATTCCTATTCCCACCTCCAGATGGGGCTTCTGGCCACAGGGAGCGGGTTTGGAACCTGCAGAGTGGGATGTTGGACACTACAGACTGGGCTGGGCTCCTGGGGCCTTCTCACACAAACCATTCCCGTGTCTCCCAATATTTCTGTGGAAAAGCACTTCCCAATTTTGTATCCGGCTTTCTTACTCACTTCTGAGTAAGCTGGTTTGGGAGAATTTAGTGATTCAACAGGCCTCAGGGTTAGCTGCTAGAAAGAAATTAAATCAGCTCAATCAATTAAATCAAGAACAGCAACAGCAAACCAAACCTCAGGGAAAGGATGGACGGCTCCAAAACTTGGACCTTCTCCTGTCCCTGGTGCTCCAACCACGTCTCACAGCCACAAGCTGTCTTTAGATTTAAGCATGTTGGTAGTAAACTTCAAATAAAGTACTTGTAGACTTAGTCAGGTTACAAGGCCCAGCTTCCAAGCTAGAGATAAATGGGATGCCTGCTGCTGGAGCTGGGCCCTGACAGGGACTGGGGTCAGCAACAGTATGGAGCTACAACACTTCTGAAAATAAATTTGACACCAGATTGCAAAGAGCTTTATTGTCAGCATCCTATAAAGTTCCTTCTGTTGCTCAGACATCTTGCTGGGTTTTCTGTGAGCTCATGGGGGTTTTTTGTTTGTTTGGTTTTTTTCCTAACAAGTCCTTTGAACATTTGCCTGGTGTCCTTGGCAAGTGTAGCTCTCCATCCCATCCTTGACCCCACAGTGCCAGGCCGCTGCTCCAGGCCACCCTTGGCTGTGAGCACGAGCCCCGTGGGCTCAGTGCTGGGCTCACTGTGCCCTTCTCATGAGCCGGGCACTTCTCACCGGGCAGAGGGCAGGAGTTTCGCAGAGGAGGGGATGCTGGGGATATTTCATTTAGCCAGGTCTGGTGGGGAAGCTCCTCTGAAAACCCCAGTGTCATGAACTGAGGTGTGCAGCCGAAAATGGGGGAGATCTCTCCTGGGATCCAGCCCCAATCCTCTTGGACAGTCTCAGCCCACCTTCCCCGGGGTGCTAAATATGCTTAAGCAAAAATAGCAGGAGAATTAATGAGTGGTTCAGGAAGCAGCATGAGGTGCTGACAATCCGGAACCACCCCAGCCCTGCTCTGTCTGCTGCTCCAGACAGACTCTCTAACCCTTTTAGGAAGCTTCATTTGCTTTGTCAAGAAATAATCTGGGATTTCCCTTCCTCATCACTGAGTTTTCCCTCCTCCAGAAGCTGCCAAGGGCTTGTCAGCCATCAGTGAGACAGCTGGAGACGAGTCAGAGCCCTCCTGTGACCTTCACCACCCCTTTTTCTTTCTTTTTAAAGCTTCTGTTAATGAAACCCAAAGCAGAGCAGTGTGTTCTGTGTGCAAGGCAGGGATTACTGAGCAGCTGCTGTCAGCTTTCCATGAAAACAGTGCCACAGGTCCCCATGAGGACTCTGCTGGAGCCTTCGCATGGAGGCTGCACTTGTAGCTGAGGTGATGGGAACTGCAGCTAAGGGTTACAGCTGAATATTGGGACAAACAGATACTAATGGGTGAAGCCTGCCTGGCTGTCCAAAGTCTGTTGTTTACAGGGAGCTTCACCTCTGAACTGGAGGCTGGACTGAGTGACCAGCCAAAAACTGTCCATCTTCCATCAGAAGGTTTGGGTGCTCCATCCTTGGGCTGTTTGAAGATGCATCTGATGTTTAGTGCAGAAATAAGGTCTCTCAAGTCTTGTCTTTGTTTGCTTGGCAAGAACCAAGGCTGAAGAGACCCAGAGGGTCCCAGGATGCCAGCACATCCTCTGCCATTCCATGTTGTCCCTGCAGCCCAAGGGAGTGAGGGAGCTTTCTCAGCACATTCATTTCTCCCCTGTGTAGTTAACACCAGCATTACCCCAACCAGGACACAGGGCTCTGAGCCTGCAGTGTTACAGAAGCCTTGAAAGTGCAGTGTCTCACACCTCTGTCTCCTGGAAATGTTTTTGGGCAGCAGTCCCCCCTCTCCATTGCTGACCACCCAGGATGCTGCTCGTGATAAACCTGGCTCCCTGCAGAGCCTGCCTGTGCTGCCCTCAGCTCCGTGTCACCTCCAGAGTGGGAACTATGCACAGTCATTCCTGTTATTTTAATAACTTCTGTTACTAGTGGAGGAAAATAATAATCTGAATGGATACACATAAAATTGATTTACTCCTTATAACCATTCCTCCTCAAGGTTTACCTGTTTAGCCAATAAATATGCTGTCTTTAAGAAAAAGCTTTATGCTTTGGCTTCGAAGCAGATGCAGCAGTTCTGAGCTCCTGGGAGCCCAGGATCATAAAAGTGAAGCAGCAGAGCAGTGTGAGGAACCAGCAGGATCCTGGTCTGCTCCTCTTCTGCAGCCCAGCCAGGCTGCACTCAGACTGCAGCCTCTGAACCTCATCCTACAGGTCCCATTGCTGGATTTCCTGACTGCCCCACTGCCCTCCTGCACTGCCTTTGTCTGTCCTGGGTGTGATGTCACCCACTTTGACCCAGGCTGCACACACAGATTGCAGCTCACAAGGTTCAGGTGGAACATGAGGGAAAGCGTTTTGCTCCCAAGGTGCAGCACAGGAACCCGGCGCAGCAGAGTCTGATCTGTGCAGCTCCCCCTGTTCCAGCTGGGCAGTGCCAGGGCTGGCCTGGGCCTGGGTCAGGGAGACTCAATTCCAGTGGGCAGCCAGTGATCTCCAGAGCTGCTTCCAGCCAGCACTGCTCAGAGGTGGTGACTGACAGAGCTACAGCCAAGCCCTGCAGAGGTGTGTACATCGGTCACCTCCTGGTGCCAGGTGTCTGAAGCTTACGGCTTCACCCTCCCATTTCTTTGTCAAAACATCCATTCTGCTCCTTGACTGCCTTTATTCCTTCTCTCTGCACCCTTCCCAGTCTACCAGGAGCATCTCCTCCTGAGTAACCCAGCAGTGCCTGCACTCCCAGATGGATTTGGGACCCCCAAATCCAGACACTTCATGATCTGAAGAGTGTCCAGTTTTGCTCTGACGCCAAGTTTCATCTTGGCTACGTGCTGCTGGTTGATATTCCGCCCTCAGAGTTGCACTGCTGGTTAGTATTCCAGAGGCAGCATTCCCTCAAAAGCCAATCCCAAGGCCGCTGTAGCCAGGGGGATCTCGTTGGTTGGTGCAGTGTCCGCTCCGCTCTCCCCTCCCGAGCAGGAAGCAGCAGAGCCAGGCTGTGAGGGAATTGAATAGAAGGAAGTCTCCACACTTACGCAAAGAAATTTGGCAGAAGTTAGATAGCGAGTGCAACAACAAGTGCTGCTGCAGAGATTGGAGACAGGGCAGGAGCTGGAGCAGTCTCTGGGGGAGATTTACAGAGCTTTCCGTGAAGGATTAATTCTTCCAGACCATTGCTCTGCGGGTGCCCACGGTAAGTGCACAGCGAATGCACCTTGGAGAAAGGGACGTGCTTGGAATTTAGATGTCAGCCCGGTTTAGGAAGTTAAACCTTAATCCTGTCTCTGAGCACAGTGCAGGGAAGGGCGCACAGCAGCAGGGCCACTCAGTGCAGCTTGGAGTGAGCAGTGTAGTTTTGGGAGGGAGAGGACTGAACTTGAAGTGTTCACGTAGAGTTTGGGAATTCCTTGGACTAACCAGAGCTGGTTTTATCTCTTTGAAGCCCCCGATCAGCACCCCACGCCGCTCTGACTCTGCCATCTCCGTCCGTTCATTGCACTCCGAGTCCAACATGTCCTTGCGCTCAACGTTCTCACTCCATGAGGAAGAGGAGGAGCCAGTAGGTATTTGGGATTGTCTGAAGGAGCAGCATTAGGAAGTGCAGTGTCAAAAGAGTAACTTAGTGGACTCTTGTGAGAACACAGAGCTGTCACAGATTTTTTTGATGCCTGGCTGTCAGGACTCCGGTTTTAACTTTATTTCCACCGCTGGCTTTGCTTCCTTGTGAAGCATTTCCCTGTCTGTAGAGCAAGGACAATGGTGAGGCTTTTCTGCTTCCCAGATAAACTGTAAGTCTTTGCAAAGTCCTGTGTGATTCCCTGGGTCCGGTGCAGAGCAGTGGGGGTTGCAAGGCTCAGGGCGGTGATCTGGCCCCAGGCAGCAGGAGAAATACAATTCCCCATGGATTTGGAGCCCCATCCCACATTCAGGGCTGTGTGGCACCCCCCTGACTTGATTGTAAGCCCCTGGAGAGTGCAAGGAGTTGTCTGCATGTTGGGGGAGGACACTTTCGTCTGAGCTTAGCTTGTGACCCAGTAACTAACCCCAGACTGGATGAATAAAAGGTCAGGTGGCATTTTGCCACTGATCTGGGATAAAAGTGTGTTTCATATTTAGGAACCCAGGGGGTTGTGTTTGCATTTCTGAGAGCAGTACGGGATGAAAAGACAGACTGAACTGCAGAGATTGATTTGAAATGCTCTGAAATGTGAAGCCCTGCTCTAGCATGGCATGGAGAGCTGTGCTGCTCCAGGAGATCACGCTCAGGGTCCTGGAGAGCCCTGCTGCTCCAGGAGGACATGCTGGGAGCCCTGGAGAGCCCTGCTGCTCCAGGAGGACGTGCTGGGAGCCCTGGAGAGCTGTGCTGCTCCGGGAGGACGTGCTCAGAGCCCCGTGCTGGCAGTCGTAGTTGGTAAACAAAACTGGAGAGATGGGCCCATTGCAGCAGAAACAATGTTGTTTCTGCTTCATAAGGGAATGAAATAGCCCTTCCTCCAGGATGTTTCAAAAATACAAAAGGGCAGGCTGCTCTAAAATTGCTTTCAAACTCCAGGCTCAGTACATATTTGACAACGCTCTGTTCAGTCCAACCAAGCGCAAAGTCCCAGCCAGTGCAGCTCACACAGATCTGGTGACTTGAGTCACTGACAGAGAAGTTGGTCTGAGCAGTTTTCTGTCAGGTCCTGATCCTGCCAGATGCTGGTAGCCCCCAGTTTGTGACGAGCTGAGGGTCTCCAGCCACTCCCAAGTTTGTTCTTCCCCTGCCCCTTACTGCAGCTCAGCAGATCCAGACAGATTGTGTGGTTGAGACAGTGAACCCCTCGGTGTGCCCAGTGCCCCAGGCTCCCCGAGACTCACCTCTGAGGAGTATTTTGTTCCTTCTGCAGAGGAAGGCTCCTGTGTTCGGACTAATCCTTGTGCTGTCTTTGTCCCTTTCTGTCCCTGCAGGAGCCCCTGGTGTTTGCTGAGCAGCCCTCTGTGAAGCTGTGCTGCCAGCTGTGCTGCAGTGTGTTTAAGGATCCGGTCATCACAACCTGTGGGGTAAGGCAGAGCTCTTCAAATCACCAGCGTGGGCTCCACACGTGTCCTGTGTGAGCCAGAGCCAAGCCCTGACTGTCCCCACTGACTGTCCAGCAATCCTGGCACTTGCCTGAAGTTGGATGGCTTTTCCCAGGAGAGCTGCCCTGTCCTGGCCGTGTTCAGTCTCCTTGCTGTGGCTTCCATGAGGTCTAAAACTCCTCATTCTCTGTCCTGAAGGGCTCTGCAAGGAGCTCCAGGGCACCCCGGGAATGGCTCCTCCTCAGCTGGGAGGGAAGTGTTGCTTATAAAACAAAAATGGCTTGAAGCTTCATTTAGTTAATGCTTGCAAAGGGATTTGAGATGCTCAAACGAAAGGCACAGAGTATTACAAATA
Source organism: Cephalopterus ornatus (assembly GCA_013396775.1). Classification (NCBI taxonomy): domain Eukaryota; kingdom Metazoa; phylum Chordata; class Aves; order Passeriformes; family Cotingidae; genus Cephalopterus; species Cephalopterus ornatus. The sequence goes on from VZRE01004983.1 coordinate 695,936, forward strand.
TTCTTCTGGATTCCATTTTAGTGGGATTTAATAGAAGCTGTAAATTTTTCCTGCTTCTGTGCTACTTGTGAAGAAAGATGGCTTTGAGACGGGCTCTCTAATGCTCCTGATGTGCTTCTGATTACCAGGAAGGGGCTGTAGCAACAACAGCTCGGGATTGTTGATTGCAGTGAGGGTGCTACTCCCCAAAAGTGCTGGAAATTGGTGCAGTTTCGCTGCACCATTTCAGGAAGCAGCCCTTCACAGAGACACTGTGAAGTGTACTGGTTAACATGGAACAAAGCCCACTGCAGGAAGCAGCCCGGCCGGGTCTGCAGTCCTGCTCTGGCAGCTCGGGAGGGCGCTCCGTGCAGCTGTGCCGGGCAGGAAAAGGAGCAGGGCAGCACACAACAGATAACAGATCCGGAGAGGGACTCGCAGCCGCTGCCAAGCGCTGGCCCTGTGGCAGGGGAGTGTGGCTGAGGAGGCTCCAGGGAGCCCACAGGGCAAGGTCAGGACCAGTGAAACGCTGCAGCCTTTGTGTTCGTGAGTGCTAGATTGTGTTTGTTACTTTATCGAGTTAAACTGTAAGAACAGAGAGAGGGGACTATTTAAAGTGCTACAATTTACAGAGCATTTAATGGGCTTACAAACTAGCTGTTCCGTCATCCTGGCAGCAGGACAGGGCAGCTTCAGCTACCTTAGAAGAGCTCCAGAGGCATATGTGTGATGAGCTGACTGGGCAAAGACAGGGAGAGGCCAGGCTTCCCCTTGCTCCTTCCCTTGAGGACTTCTCAGGGTTGTGAGAGGGATGATATGGGCTAGAGTGGAAGGGGAAGTAGAGAAACCCCATGCAGATGTGGAGGGTAGGAAGGACTTGGATATGTTCAAGACTAGGCAGGATGGAGCCCTGAGCTATCTGGGCTAGTGGAAGGTGTCCCTGCCCATGGCAAGGGGTTGGAACAGGATGGTCTTTAGGTCCCTTCCAACCCAAACCATTCTGTGATTCCATGAATATCAGAGTGTGGCAGAACATGCCCGTGGCTTTGGCTGTCACCACAATCATGGCCTGATCCTGAACGGGGCAGAACATCAAAGTTTAATGCTCTCAGGAGCAGGACCTGTGCTGCACCCTGAGCAAGCAGCTGGGCTTTGCCCTGTGGTGCTGAGCTAAAGCAGGCAGAACAGCTGCTGAGGCCTCTGAGCCACAGGCTTGGGTATTTCCCACCTTTCCTATCACTATCCACAGGGAATAATTAGCCTGGTCTCGTTTTACGCTGACGCTGCTGTTCCTCTCTGTCTCCACAGCACACATTTTGTAGAAGATGTGCCTTAACATCTGGTGAGTACAGAACTGTTCTTGTGTGATGCAGCCAAAACACTGTTATTTTCTGGGTTGTTTGCTTTCACTTAAAAAGAAACCTGCAGAAAAATGTTCAAGGAGCTTAAAACAAGCTGTCAGTCAGATCTGCCACTGCAGCGGTGAGGGGCTGGGGCTCGGGGGCCGCACAGCTCCCATGGAACACACTGGAGCTTGGGCACTGGAGAGAGGGCTGGGCCCAGCTCTTGGGCACAGGATGTTCTCAAATGGTGGAATATGCCGTGGATAATCCCAGGATAATACACGTCTCGCCCAGAGCTGACCCACTGATTTCAGACAGAAAGCTTTCTGTGGCTGCCTGGCTAAGGAACAGGGGGGCTGTGTTTGGCAGAGCCCCATCAACCCCTCCTCCCCCAGCCCCTCAGTGCCAGCGCTCTGGCCCCTGGTTGTACCCCACAGAGCTGCTTTAGCTCACCCAGCTCTCCCAGAACCCTGAGGGAGCTCAAGCTTCTGGCTGCTGGCCTAGGATAACCAGCTCCCACTTGGATTGGACTCTGCACTGCAAAAAAGTTTTTTTGGCACAAGCCTGTGCCCCTCTTAGCAAGTTGTTGTTCAGCACAAAGCCAAGCCATTGGCATTACCAGCACAGTGAGCCCAGGAGGGGCAAGTTCTGCAGAAAAGCAGTTCTTTCTGCCTTACAGTTTTCACCTTCCACATGGGAGGGGTCCCTCTGCTTTGCATGCTAATCCCCTCACTGTGCTTCGTTACATCTATCCCAACCCACATGTTCTGTAGCTAAAGGCTTTGCAGTTGCAATCCCAAGTTGCTCAGCTTTGCTCCTGCCCTCCAAGCTCAGGTTTCTGCCTCTGTTGTAGCCAAATGGGGGTCAGCCTCTTGTCCCCGGTAACAAGTGATGGGACAAGAGGAAATGGCCTCAGGCTGTGCCAGGGGAGGTTCAGGTTGGACATCAGGAGAAATTTCTTCGTGGAAAGGGTGGTCAGGCCTTGCAGGGGCTGCCCAAGGAGGTGGTGGAGTCCCCATCCCTGGAGGTGTCCAAGGAGCGACTGGACGTGGCACTCAGTGCTCTGGGCTGGGGGACAAGGTGGGGATTGATCAAAGGATGAACTCAGTAGTCTTGGAGGATTTTTCCAACCTAAATAATTCTGTGATTGCTGGCCTACAGTGCTGCTGGGAGCAGGAGCTGAGCCCAGGCCTGGGTGAGGGAGCAGGTTATGGATGGGGCTTCTGCCTATGAACACTCACACTTCACCAGGCACAAGGTAGTCTGAATTAGAATCATAGAATATGCTCAGCTGGAAGAGACCCATCAGGATCATTGAGTCCAACTCCTGACCCTGCACAGGACACCCCAGCAATCCCACCATGTGTCTGAGGGCATTGTCCAAATGTTCCTTGAACTCAGGCTTGGTGCTGTGACCACGTCGCTGGGGAGCCTGTCCCACTGTGGCCATCTTTCATTGATATCTTGCTCAAATTATCTTGGTTAACAAAAACTGTAACTTTTCGAAGCCCCAAGACTAACCAAGACAGTGGCTCACAGACCTTGTGTAATACTCATGGCTCGTTCCATGGCCACCCACCTGGGACTTGGCTGACTTGGCCAGGGAAGGCAAAGGAACAAAATCTCCATGCAGAGCCTCCTGGAAGTGCTCCTGGAAATGCTCCTGCACTGTCTGAGTCCTTGCTGACTGTGTTTTCCTTCCCTCCCTCCCTGGCAGAGAAGTGCCCCGTGGACAATGCCAAACTGACCGTGGTGGTGAACAACATCGCGGTGGCCGAGCAGATCGGGGAGCTCTTCATCCACTGCAAGTACGGGTGCCGAGCCGCGGCCAGCAGCAAGCCCACCGCCTTCGAGGTGGACCCCCGCGGCTGCCCCTTCACAATCAAGCTGAGTGCCAGGAAGTAAGCGCCTTGTTCCAGCCTCTTCAGGGAAAGGGCCGTGCCAGCCCGTCACACCTGAGCTGCCCTGTGGCTCCAGGGCCGTGCAGCTCCTGCCAGCGCTGCTCTGGGGTGTGCCGGGAGTGGGCAGGGTGCGTTGAGGGGATAAATCAGTCTTGGGATGGTGGTACATGGGCTGGTCTCAGGGGAAGGACGCTGTTCTCTGCTCCCAGCTCACCTGAGTGCCAGCACTGGGACCGGGGCCCTGTGAGAGCAGCCCCCTGACATCTGGGGTGAAACATTGCAGTATGGTCAAGCAGAGACCTTGGGATTCTTCTTGTGAGAGGAATTATCCTAGTTGTATCCTAAGAATCTCAAATCTATCTCCCTCCCCATCCTAAATGCATTCCCTGTTTTCCCTGTCCTCTGGCCATTGCCTGTTGTTTGTGGCTGCCTGAAGGCTCAGCTCTTCAGCTTAAGAAGTAGATGTGCCCTGTGTAAACGTGGCCTGTTACTACTCTCAATTTTGTGGCCAAATGAGAATTAAAAGCTGGAATTGCAATCTTAGAGCAGGAGGCTTTGGACCTGACAGCCTCGCAGGGCTGATTTGCTTCTTTCCTGACAACCTGTGTTGCTTCCATTAATTTTTGCTCATTGCTGATTTTCCCTTCCTTTGCTTCTCTCTGTTGGCAGAGACCATGAGAGCAGCTGTGATTACCGGCCCGTGCGCTGCCCCAACAACCCCAGCTGCCCTCCTCTCCTCAAAATGAACCTGGAGGCACACCTGAAGGAGTGCGAGCACATCAAGTGTCCCCACTCCAAGTACGGGTAAGGACCTGGTGCTTCTGAGTGGGGAAGGTGCACTGAGGTGATTTCTGAGCTGCCTTTTGGTTGCTGCAGCCTTGGGGTGGCCCCCAGGACTCTGAGCAGCTCTCCCCAGTGCTGTGCACTGGCCTGAGGCTGAGCTCAGGGTCACAGGGGTTGCAGGAGGCAGCCCCTGAACCCCTCTCCTGGTGGGAACAGGCAGGTCACGGTGCCCAGGTGTGAGCCCAGGAGGAGGGTGAGGTGTGAGGAGGCAGAACAGCAGGAGGAGAGTCAGAGCATGAAGGGAGGAGGATGAGGACAAGAGTAATTCGAGCACTGTGGCAGTCTTGCCAGCCAGTCCTTCTCCAGGGCCAGGGAAGTGCTGATCTGCCCCAGAGGGTTCACTGTCACCAGAGCAGGGGGACAGTTCAGGCTGGGAGTTCCCTGCTTGGGGTTACTGTTGCAGGAGGAGAGTTCACACAAAGGGTTGTCCAGCCCACCACCCAGGGCAGCGGTGGAGCCACCATCCCTGGAGGGACTTAAAAACTGATGTGGCACTTGGGGGCGTGGGTTAGTGGTGGGCTTAGCAGTGCTGGGGGAACAGTTGGACTCGATGGTCTTAGAGGCCTTTTCCAACCTCGACAATTCTACAGTTCTGTGATCCTAAGACATTTCTTGGCAGAGGCAGAGTAAGACAAGTCCTGGCAGAGCATCTCTGACTCCCTGCCATGTTGCAGGCCCGAGTCAGCATCTGCTGAGGTCAGCTCCAGTTTTTTCCACTGATTTTGGTGCTCCTGGTGAGCACATAAACTGACACCACACTGTCTCTTGCCCAAGATCTGCTTTTCCTTGCAACTACCCAGACCGACAGTCTGGGAGCTGCTTGGCCTCCATGTTGCCCTGCAGTTGCCTGCACCCAGCAGGATCATGGGATCATTAAGATTGGAAAAGACCTCCAAGATTACTGAATCCATCCTTTGAAAGATAATGAACCTCAGTAGCCCTGCTCCTGGTAGGAGGAGCAGGACATCTTGGGAGCCACATGGGCCTTGGAGCCAGGCCAGCTGAGCAAGGAGTCTCCATGGGAGCCCTGCTCCAGCCAGCGTCTGCCTTCCCTTCAGGTGTACATTCATAGGAAACCAAGACACTTACGAGACCCACCTGGAGACGTGCAAGTTCGAGGGTCTGAAGGAGTTCCTGCAGCAGACAGATGATCGCTTCCATGAGATGCAGGTGGCCATGGCCCAGAAGGACCAGGAAATTGCCTTCCTGCGCTCCATGCTGGGGAAGCTCTCGGAGAAAATCGACCAGCTGGAGAAGAACCTGGAGCTGAAGTTTGGTGAGTCTGCACTGGACGAGCTCTGTGATCAGAGCTGTAGGGACAGGGAAGCTCTTTGTTTGGATGATGCATTACACGACTCATTCCATGTTTAAAACTGGTGCTGAGCAGGTTTCAGGAGGTTCACATATTCCTTGCAGAGGGACAAATAGGGGTTCCATTGACTTTGCTGCCAGAACATTCTGGGACCTAATCCTACAGTCACTGGTCACGTGGCAAGTCCTAGAAATGTCTACAGGCAGCTGCCACCTTTATACCGTGGCTTTTTCCTGTGCAGTCCATGGGCACAGGCCCCTGTAAAAATCAGCAAGTCAAATAGCCAACAGTGCAGCCATCATGGAGTGAGCAGGGCTCTCAGACACCTCTGCTCTGCCAGCCCTGTCTTGCTCCCAGATTTGCTGGTTCTTCAGCATCCAGGTACAATTTCCATTTGAAGAACAGACATCTTCCTGCTCTCCCAGCCCACAGCAGCAGTGCGTCCTCCCTCCATGTTCAGAGGTTGGGTGGCAGTTGGGTGTCCTCTGCCTGTTCCCTGGGATGCCCTCAGTGGCTCTGCAGTGACTGTGGGCCTGTCCTTCTCTTGCAGACGTTCTGGACGAGAACCAGAGCAAGCTGAGCGAGGACCTGATGGAATTCCGCAGGGATGCCTCCATGCTGAATGTGAGGAGGGGCCCTGGGATGGAGCAGGGGTTGCATGGAGTTAGCTGGCTCTGCTCCTAGCCAGGCTTGTCCTGCAGTGGGAGAGGCGCTGGGGTCCCCCCAGCTTGCTGGCTCTGCTCACCCCGGGTTTGGTTTGCCTTTACTGCACTTGAGGTCTGGGGAAGGGTTTGAGCTAGAGGCAGCCCCATGAGCACGTGCTGGTCACTGCCTCTGGGCTGCTGCTGGAACTGGCTCTGCTGCCTTTTCTCAGCCTGTCGTTGCTCTGGGAATGTGTTAGCAGAGGAAAGGAGCCCTGCAGCAAGGGAAGAACCCTCTGCTCCAAAGCCTGGGCCTTTTACACTTGCCAGGGACACTGTACCCTTCTCCCTGCTTGTGGAAAGCTCACACAGCTTATTCTGTTTTTCAGGATGAGCTCTCCCATATCAATGCTCGGCTCAACATGGGCATCCTTGGATGTGAGTATCCCTGTGGGCTTCCTCCCCTGGGGCTGGCTGTGGGTGGTGGCCCAGGGAGCCCTTTTGGGCAGTGCTTACAGGTGTGCAAAGGAACAGCTCTGTCCTCCCACCTCTCACCTGCCCTCTCCTTCCTGCAGCCTATGATCCTCAGCAGATCTTCAAGTGCAAGGGGACCTTTGTGGGCCACCAGGGCCCCGTGTGGTGTTTGTGTGTGTACTCCATAGGAGACTTGCTCTTCAGTGGCTCCTCAGACAAAACCATTAAGGTAAGAGCTTGTCTCTTCCGTTCACCTTCTGCACTGTCACATGGGACAGAAGCTGAGTTCAGTTTGTGGGGTGGGGGGGATGTCACTTCCTAAACTTTCTCCCAGAGAATCTTAAATGATTCTTTGTGATTATAGTTGGGCAAAATTCTCTGCGAGGAAACATTACTTGATAGTGAAATTGAGAGTCAGGAGTTATTTTTGCAGAGCCTAGATTAGAATCTCATTCCTGCTGCTGCTGGATTTGCTTTGTGTGGTGTTTAGGGTATTCAAGCCTGTTTCAGCTTCTGATTTTATTTTCCTTTGTTATAAAAAGTCATCTTAGAACAAAACATTTGTCCCTGATCCAGTGTGTCCTTTTCCCATTTTATGGCATGTTTGTTTTCCTTTGTCCTGTTTGCAGTAACTCAAACTGACAGCACTGCTCTGGTGCAGCCTAAACAGCCCTTCCCAGTGTCACCGTGGTGGCTGCTGGCTGGGCTGGGGACCCCCACAGGCTGCCAAGACTAATCCTGCCAGGAGCCGAGCTTTGGTTTAGTTTCCTTGGTCTTAGAGCCACGTGGAAGAAAACGGATATTCCTGTACTTTAGGGAAAGAAAACTCCCCTGTCCTGGCTGCTTTGGGCACCACATTCCCTCCTGAGAGAGCAGAGTGTGCTCAGGGGAAAACCTTTGCAGTGGCAGAGGACGCTGTGCTGTGCCACCGGAGCCCTGGGACAGGGTGGGAATTGCTGGAGCAGGAGCCTGAGAGCTGCTCCTCTGGTTCGGTGTGTTGTGTTGGCCTGGGCTGAGGAGGACAGAGCTGCAGAGGGCTGATACCTGCTGCTGGCCTGGGTCTCACTGACTTCAGCCTGACCCTTTGCAGTAGATTTCCTTTCCCAGACAAGTGTATCCGTGCCCAGGGCCCGGCAGGCAGTGCCCAGGTGACAGACAGCCTGTTTCCTCCTTCCGCTGCTGACATCCTGCCCGCTCCCAACTCCTGCCTTGTGTTTCCTGTTAGGTGTGGGATACCTGTACCACGTACAAGTGCCAAAAGACCTTGGAGGGTCATGATGGAATTGTACTGGCTCTCTGCATCCAGGGGTGAGTGGAGAGGGACATCTGGCCCTGGGGAGAGCCGGGGAGAGCATGGGGGCTCCTGAGCATGCCCTGACAATTCCCATCCTCTGTCCTGCACCAGCCAAAACTGTGTGTGAGAGGCACATCTTGCCTCTTTGCTTTTTAAAAACGGACAAAGTGGCATCTTTCTGGTGTCGTCTGTGGCCTGGCTTTGTCCCTAGTCACCAGCAGGGTGCTTGGCCTCCTGCTCCAAGGGCCAGTCCAGCCTGGCCTCCCACGAGCCAGGAGCCCTGCTCTCGGGGTGGGTGTGTGCAGCCTTGTCCCAGTGAGGCCATAGGGCTGCAGCTCCTGGCCCAGCCATGCCTGGGGAGGAGCTGGGACCCTGCACATGGCGCTGTCCCTCCCTGATCCCCCCTTTGTCTTCTGGTGACATTCCAGGAACAAGCTGTACAGTGGCTCTGCTGACTGCACCATCATTGTGAGTACCCAGACCCCGCTCCGCAGCCGGGATGGGAGAGCCACAGGCTGCTCGGGAGCAGGGACCTTCTTCTAGAAGGCTCTTCAGCTGCCAGTGGTGTGGGACTGATAACCTGTGTGTGCTGTATCCACTGCCTTTGGCCAAGTCACTCGTGGGTTGGGGGGTTTCCTGCAGGCTGGATTTCCCAGTCCCTGCTCCTGTGTGGGGAGCTGGGACAGGGTGGTTGGTCCTGATCAGCCAGGACAGTGGCTCAGACGAGTGCCCTTCCTACCTGTATGTCATTCCCTGCCTCCAGAGGCAGAGAGGAAGGGCCTCAGCACAGGGGCCCTGCCCTGCCCCTCGTGGGTGCTCCTGCTTAGTGGGTTTGGCAGTGCTGGGGGAACGGTTGGCCTCGATGATCTTAGAGGGCTTTTCCCCTCTAAACCATCCCGTGATTCTGTCATTGTCCTTTGCAGGTCTGGGATATTCAAAACCTGCAGAAGGTGAACACGATCCGAGCACACGACAATCCTGTTTGCACTTTGGTCTCCTCACACAACATGCTCTTCAGCGGCTCCCTCAAAGCCATCAAGGTACAGCTCAGGGGGCTCCTCCGGGGCTGGTGTGGGACCAAGGGTACAAATTGTCAGGCAGAAGTGTCCAAACAGGAAGAAAGCGGCATTTGGTCTGTAGGTGACCTTGTTGCTACTCTCTCCTGAGCCACAGAGAAGGCAGCACTGCAAAGGTTCAGCCCATGCTCTGAACTCAAGTCAAAGATGTTCTGGGACCTGGCTGCAAAAACACTTTATTTCTTCTAACTCTGTGAGCCTGAGGCTGCAGGAATTGCTCCTGGCAATTCCCAAGTGTGTGTGTCCTTGGGACCCCAACAGACCTGCTCAGACCATTGGGAATCATGTCTGGGCTCAAGAATTGGCTGGGGATTCAGGCTGCCTGTTTTGAAACCGCCTCCAAAAGATCTTGAGTCTGCATTCACTACCTAAAACATGCAGAAATCAGGGAACAGCTTTGCAAGCTGCCCTTTAAAGCCTTGGCTGGATTCCCGTGGTTCTGCTTCCAGCTCCTGGTGAGACAGCTTATGGGCCCGTCCATCTGTAAGAGGATGTGTGCTCTTTTCTTTAACTGGGGCCTGGACTGGTTCGGCTCTGGAGAGAGCTCAGGGCTGGGGGAGCAGCCAGACTGAGCAGAAGGAGAATATGGGGCCTTTTGGGTTTGCCATCCCCAGCCACTTCCTGCAGATGAGCTGAGCAGGCCAGGAGTGCTGCTCAGAGTGGGGGGAGGGAGATCTGTCAGTCCCTGCACGCCAGGGGCTGGGAATGGAGCTCTGTGGAGAGAGGCTAGGCGTGGAAGCTCAGGGCAGTTCCTTACTGCAGCTGTGGTTTAGGTTTTCAAGCCCGTGGCTGTGCTAGGGAAGGGTCTCTGCCAGCAGTAATGCAGGCTCCAGGCTGGCTCCCTCAGGGAACGTGCTGACTCAGCAGTTACTGTGTTTTATCTGCAAGTCAGTGGGTTCAGGCCATTCCCAGCGGGCAGCAGAGCTGGCACAAGGATCCCCACAGAAGCTGTGAGGGCCTCTTGCAGGGTGGGCAGGGGTGGGGAGGACTGGCCATGTTCTGCCCAGCCCCACTGGGATTCTCCTCCACGTCTGTGTGTGTCTGTGCTTTCCACAGGTCTGGGATATTGTAGGTACCGAGCTCAAGCTGAAGAAGGAGCTGACAGGTCTCAATCACTGGGTGCGAGCACTGGTGGCTTCCCAGAACTATCTCTACAGTGGATCCTACCAGACCATCAAGGTGGGACCCTGGCACTGGTGGGACCCAGCGGCTCTCCCTGTGCCCCTCTGTCCTCTGCGGCCTGGGTTGGTGGAGCAGGACCAGAGGCAGCTGCTGGGATGTGAGATGACTGCTGACACGTGGGATTCTCCCATGCTGATTGCATCTCTGCAGGCTGGGCCTCGGGAGCTGCTGGGGAGGCTCACTGGGATGAACTGGGGCCTCAGCCCTGGCGCCTCGTGCCGCCTCTGCGGCTGCCGCAGCGTTATCTGTGCTCCCACTCCTGCTGATAACAGGGCAAGGTCACTGGCTGGCTGCAGAGTTACCATAAATCTGTGAGGGTTCCCAGTGCCCTCCCCACTCTGTGCTGGCTCAGATTTTGATGAATACTTCACCTCTGAGCATCTGGGGAACACAGGAGAATTGGAAGTTGCCCTCCTCTGTGCTAATAAATCCCTGGTAATTTGTCTGCATCAGGTTTTAGTGCTATCAAGGAGTAGTTGTGTGTGCACACGTGTGTGTAGTCACACACGCAGGGTGAACAGTCTCCACAACGCTTTCAGCCTGGATGTTCAGAGCTGGGCAGCCAATTAAGACAGCAGGGCTTTGCTCATCGTCAGTAACGAACATTCCCAGCTGGATAGATTTGTCCTTGAAGGTGTAATCTGGGCACACTTGGAGCCAGGCTGACGCAGTGGGTGGCAGAATGGCTGCAAGGGATCTCGCCCCTGGAGAGGGGTCCCTGCACGGGTCTCATCCTGTCTTTGCTCCGATGTCTCCTTCAGATCTGGGACATCCGCAACCTGGAGTGTGTCCATGTGCTGCAGACGTCCGGGGGCAGCGTGTACTCCATCGCCGTGACCAACCACCACATCGTGTGCGGCACCTACGAGAACCTCATCCACGTAAGGAGCAGACTGGGATGCATTCCTGGCACTGAGGCTGGGGGAGAGGGGCGTGGAGATGGGCATTTGGCCCTGCCTTTCCCCTCTGGCACACCTGGAACGTGGGGGCTCAGCACCCACCCTGGAGATGTGCGTGGAGGTGGAGACACCTCTTGGAGAGGGCGGTGGCCTCATCCCAGCACAGCTCCGAGCCCAGCTCTTCCCCTGCAGGTCTGGGATATAGAGACGAAGGAACAGGTCCGCACGCTGACAGGGCACGTGGGCACAGTCTATGCCCTCGCTGTCATTTCCACACCAGATCAAACCAAAGTCTTCAGCGCGTCGTACGACCGGTCGCTCAGGGTACGTGTGCGGGGCCGGGCGGCTGCCCCTGGCAATCTGTGACAACACGGGGGACCTCGAGGGAACGGGGACGGGGATCCCCATCCCTCGGTGTGGCACCTGCCTCGGGGCCTGTGACATGAGATCCCCCTTCCCTGCCGGTGCTCCGGGCTGGGGCGCTCACCTGGCTGACACCTCCCGTGTTCCCTCAGGTGTGGAGCATGGACAACATGATCTGCACCCAGACGCTGCTGCGGCACCAGGGCAGCGTCACCGCCCTCGCCGTGTCCCGCGGCCGCCTCTTCTCCGGTGCCGTGGACAGCACTGTAAAGGTGGGTTTCCTCGGGCTTCTCCGGGGTGGTTAGTGTTCTTCCAGTGCTGGAATTGGGGCATTGAATGAGTTGGGAATTGTCTTCAAACAAACTGATGGGAGGTTGTAGCAAGGTGGGGGTCAGCCTCTTCTCCCAGGCAACAAGTGACAGGACAAGAAGCTGTGCCAGAGGAGGTTCAGTTTGGACATCAGGAAGAATTTCTTCACTGAAAGGGTTGTTAAACACTGGAATGGGCTGTCCAGGGAGGTGGTGGAGTCCCCATCCCTGGAGGTGTCCAAGGGAGGACTGGCCGTGGCACTCAGTGGTCAGGGCTGGGGACAAGGTGGGGATGGGACACAGGATGGACTCCCTGGTCTCAGAGGTCTTTTCCAACCGAAATGGTTGTGTGGTTCTGTGACACAAGGGGAGGTTCTCAGCGGGTGGGAGGCTTCACTCCTGGCAGGGTGTTGTGGATGCTGGCAGCCCAAAGGGAGGTGCTGTGGGAGGATGAAAAGCCCCCAGAGCTGCTCAGGAGTCACTGCCATGGGTTCCATTGTCTCCACAGGTCTGGACATGCTAGTGAGAGCATCACACTAGTCCTGCACACTGAAAGACCAAAAACTCTCCCCTCCATCGGCCTGTGGGTGACCACATCCTCCGAAATGACTGCTGCAGCTCCTCCTGCACCAACCACTGCCTGCTGCTGCCCCTGGGCCAGCCCCCCTGCAGGGATCCCGGCTGGTGGCTCTCCCGATGGGTCTGCCCCATGGATGCTCCAGATGTTCCCCCAGATCTGCCCTAGATGATTGGAAAAGCAGAGGAAGCAGTTCCAGTGCCAGTGCCCTCCTCTGCCTGTGTTCCCCCAGCTGGGGACACCACTGGGGCCGGGGCTGGGGTGACCCTGGGCCCCGGGGCTCTGGGCCGGGCGAGCACAGCCCTTGGCCAGTGACAGGACTGGACGGATCAGCGTGTCCCAGTGGTGACACTGGGAGGCTGCTCCCCTGGCCATGGTAGGACTGAGCATTAGGCCCTGCCCTGGGTGGGCACCCGACCCCTTTCTGTCTCTAGTATTTAATTTTACTGCCAAGGCGCCGGGCCGATCCATCTGGGAAGAGGTGTTTCCTTGAGTAGCCAGGTACGATTTTTATGCCACAGCTAGTTCTCAAATCAAGTTCCACAAGCCCATTGTTCACCACCCTGTAATAATGGTCTCCACATTAAAGACAAAAAGCCTCCGTTGCATTTTTACTCACATTTTCTACTGTTTTTAAGATTGTAATATAGATTTGATTATTTCTTCATTGACAATAAAAGCAGAAAGAGTTGTTCCTGCCCAGTGTGAGTTATTGCAGGGAGCCAGCGACCAGCACTGGCCCTGTGGGGTGAAAATTGGGATGCAGGGACCAGGCACCTGACAGCAGCTCCCAGCCAGCCAGGCCCCAGCACCCCACAGAGGCACCCAAAAGGGTGCCCTCGGCCCGTGCAGCACAAACCCCCCGCGCGACACCCAACACCCGGCGTGACACAACCACGCCATGAGGACTCGGGATGCTTTGGGGACACAAACAGTGGTGGCAGCCTGGCAGGGGTTTTATTTTTTTTATTTTTCTTTAAATATTGGTTGCCAGACTTGGTATAGGAGCAAACGTCTTCACAGCACCACGAGCCATCTACTATTCAGAATAGGAAGAATAAGGACGAGTAGAGGTGAAATCTAAGCACAGAAGAGCAGGGAGCAGCACCAAGATGCAGAGCTGGACAGATGGGATACAATACAGAGTCCATAACTTAATCATAAAAAATATATATATGTATATATCCATCATGTAGAACTTTATGGATTTTTTTTTTTAGATACATATTTCTTTTTCTTTTCAACAGATATTTTCAGGCGGGTGATTTATTTATTTTTTTAAATTATTTTTAAAGTCTTTTGTTTGTTTGTTTGTTTTTGATTTTTTGTTTTTTTAAAAGAAATTTCCAAGTTGTGCCAAACACATCTGGATCAGCGACCACAACGGGAGAGACGGGGAGAGAGGGAAGGGGGGAGAGGGAAGAGGGGAGAGACCACTCTACGTCTCAAGAAAAGAAAGGAACAGCAACACTTTTGTTTGGAAACCACAAGCAAAAAATGCATTCATCAGGACTCAAGCGACTGAACCAGACTCCAACTCCAGTTTATACAGGAATATACAGCGGTGCATCCCGGAGGACGCACACGAGCACACGCACCCCGCGTGCACACCCACGCACACCACACACACCCCAAACAAATACCGACAGCAAAAGGAACCAGGAGAAACCAAACCAAACCCTGAAGACACTCCAAAAGAAATGAAACACCTCCAGTGTAAGAATTAACAAAAACCTCCATAAAACAAGGCACATCCTTTGAGTTCGTAACGGTGGAAAAAGAAAGACGCGACACTGAATCCCAACGGAAAACCCGACCAGAACCGCTCGCACGTACCTTCCACCCAGAGAAAAGGTAAATATTGTGCTACTCGTAGAATGAGTTTGCCACAAGACACACAGCTTAGTATAATCTAATAGTTTTTCTCAAGCTAAAATCCAGTTTTCTCTTGATTTCTTTTAAACTGCTTTATATATAATTGCTAATATTTTAAAATCTTTTAAATATATATTTGTTAAAGTTTATTTCTTTTCATTATTTTGGGGGTGGGGGAAATCTGCTTTATATCTTTTTTTTTTTTCNTTTTATTTTTTTTTTTTTTCTTTTTTTTTTTTTTTTCCCCTCTCCAATAAATTAATACTTCTTTTATAGCTTATCACCGTCCTGTTCCCGGGCGGGGAGGGGCCAGGCAGGGGCACGTCCCGCTGCCCCTGGGGAGCCGCCAGCCCGGAGCTGCCCTGGCCGCCCCCGCCAACCCCAACCGAGAAAGGAAACAAAAGTTTAAAAAATAAAATTAAAAACGGAGCAAAGAAACCCAAGTGCATTTGCCCACCCGGCCCTGCCACCTGCAAACGCCATCGGTGCCACGTGGCTGGCGGAGCCACTGCCGGGGCCGCCGGGCAGGGCTTGTGCTACATTCGGGTCGCCGTGACCCGCGGCG
>VZRE01004983.1:721645-738815 GCA_013396775.1 Cephalopterus ornatus
AGCACGGCCTCCATGTGCCCCCCACCCCCCTACCCCGCAGCATCTGCTTGATCTCCTTGCTGGCCTGGCTGGTGGTGAACTGGTTGACGATGTCCAGAGCTGTCTGATTGTAGGTGTTCCTGACGTGGGCGTTGATCCCGCTCTGCAACGGCACCGAGAGGGATTGGGAGGAGACTGCCCCCTGTCCTGCCACCCCCTGGGACCCCGTGGGCCACCAGGAGACCAGCAGCTGGAGGGCACAGCTCACTGCCTTGGTGTCCCCCCTGCCCCAGGACCTTCACTGCCTTGGTGTGTCCCCTCCAGGACCCTCATCCCCACTCCCTGGTGGAATTGCACAAGCTGCTCTGAGCCCCCAGCTGCAGGATCACCTTCTTCCTGCAGTCCCTGGCTGGGTAGGGGGTGTCTGGGGGTGCTGGGGGGGCCCTTACATCTAGCAGCAGCCGCACCACGTCTGTCTTGCCGCAGAGAGCCGCCTCGTGCAGTGCTGTGCCTGCCTTGGTCTGCCGGTTGATGTCGATGCCAGCCTGCAGCAGGAGCCTGCGGGGGAGCAGGACGTCAGCAGGGCACAGGGGGCACCGGCGCTGCCCCCCCGCCCACAGCACCCACCGGATGATGTCGATGTGGCCGTTCTTGGCAGCGAGGTGCAGGGGGCTGGTGCCGTTGGGGTCGGTGGTGTCCCCCGGTTTGGGCTCCAGCAGCGCCGCGCACATGTTGCTGTTCAGGAGCAGTTGGACCACCTGGCTCAGCAAACACAGACGGAGCAGGGCTGCAAGGGCGGCTCGGCCGCCCCCCGGGGCTATGGGTGGCCCCCTGATGCTCCCGATACCCCTGGGCCCTGCCTCCCCTCGCGCCAGTGGCTGGAAATCCCCTGGCCACCTCTGGGGCTGCCCTGTGCTTCCCCCTCGGTGTTCAGCACCCCCAGGGACCTTGCTGTGCCCCATCCCCTTCCAGTCCTCCTCTGGGGCGTCCCAGCCCTGCGAGGACTTACCCCGACCCGGCCAAACTCGCACGCCAGGTCCAGGGGCGTCTTCCCCGAGTTGTCCATGATGCAGGGGTTGGACTGGTGCTGCAGGAGCATCTCCGACTGCAGAGGAGCGAGACCCCGACTTGGTGAGGGCAGGGGGGTGGCACCATCCCCCCCCGCCACCCTCATGCCCTGCCATACCACGTCATAGTGCCCGTGCTGTGCTGCCAGGTGCAGGGGGATCTGGCCCTCATCCGATGGGATGTTCACGGAGGAACCCGCCTTCAGCACCATTTTCATGGGCTCCTTCTTGCCCTGCCAGGCCGCATAGTGCAGGGGCCGCATGCCTGCAGGGGCAGGACGGGCACGCCGTGAGCCTCTCAGTGTGCCATTTCACCTGGGCAGAGCCCACAGAGGGACACGGGAGGGGGGCATGGCCAGGACACCCAGGGACTCGCCTTTGTTGTCCTTGATGTCCACAGCAGCCTGTGCCTCCAGCAGCAGCGAGATGAGCTCCGTGTTGCCGTTGAGCGCCGCATGGTGCAGGGCCGAGAACCTGGGGGCCAGGGTGGAGTCAGGGTCCCATGTCCACATCCCCTCCACCTGGCAGCATAGCCTCAAGCCTACACCCAGCTCCTTGAGGATGCTCAGACCCCACAGGGCTGAAGGTGGTGGGCAGAGCAGGCACAGGGGTGTCCCATGGAGGGTGACGGTGCCAGAGAGCCCACTCCCCACTGACCCACTTCCCCCAGCCTGGCCCTGGCAGCACGGCCATGAGCACAGATGGCAGTGGTGCCTTTGTCGGGCACTCAGCCTGGCAGTGGGGCGGGGAAAGGCCCTGGCGCTGTACCCTGCTCTGCTCTTGCGGTGCCCGGCCCAAAAGCTCACGCCTGGGAAGCAGGCCAGGAGCTGACCTACTTGCTGCTCCTGGCGGTGGCATCCTCCACGTGGCTGCGCTGGCACCCACCGCCCCACTGCTCTGGGCCCTGGTCATGCACAGCATCCCCATCACATCCGTGGGGCCACCCCGGTGTCACCAGAGCATGGGAACGGGCTGTGGACCCCAGTGGGGCCGTCGGGGCTGCCCAGTGCCTGAGAGGTGGGGGGTGAGGTAACAATTCCTCTGTCCCCATCCCCAGGCCCCCAGCTGAGGGGGACACATCCCTGTGAGGAACATGTTCTGGCCACCACAATCCCCAGGGAGCTGCCGCCTGCGATCCCCCGCGGGGAGCGGCGATGTGAGCAGACAGCTTGCACAGGAGGCCGATCCCCAACGTCTGCCTGGGAAATGTCAACATTTTCCGCTCCAGCGCCCTGCTCAAATCTGCTCAAGATGGTGCAAATCGCAGTCCTCCCTGGGGCTGCCTCGGGGGCTTCCCTCAGGCACCGCATGGCCCAGCCGGCCACGTCTCCACACGCAGGGCATCGTCCCCGGGGCAGGCGCAGGGACACCAGCACGGTGCCCGCCCACAGCGCCCGCCAGCCAGGAATCAGCCAGCACGGCAGGGATGGGGAAACCGAGGCACGGGGCTGGCTGAGCCCACGCCAGCGGCAGGGCAGAGAACACACAGGCTGAAGCCTGGGTCTGCCCTGCGTCTTCCTGGGGGAATCCTTCCCAGGAGCAGCGCTGGAGGCTGGAGACTGCTGCCCTGTTACTCCTGCAGCCCCAAGCCATCCAGGGCCCATCGGCAGGATATGAGCAGCACACGAGCAGGGCCCTGCCTGCAGCTCCCAACGCTGCCGTGACGGTCAGCCCTCCATCCATCTGCCAGCAGCTCCCAACGCTGCCATGATGCTCAGCCCTCCGTCCATCTGCCAGCGCTGCGGAGCACGAGGGGGCCCGTGGGGTGATGCCCCCCTCGCCCTGCCCACGTCGTGCCCACGCGCCCCGCTGCTGCCCCACGCTGCGCACACCCACGGCACACACGGGCACACAGCCATGGCCACCAGCGCTCGGCTGTGCCTGCACTGCCTGCGTGTGCCCGCACACATGTGCACATGGGCACGGCCGATGCGCTGGCAGGTACCAGGGGATGCCGCTGCCACCACCTTGGTGACGAGGATGAGGACGGACCCGGATGCTGCGGCTGCATGTTCCCCAGGGCAGGGCCTCCCATTCCCGATCCCATCCAACCCCTCCACCCACTGCCATTTCCACGGCCACGGCAGAGCCATCCCCAGGGACCAAGTGGCATTGTCCTTCTGGCCCGCTCAAGGAGTGGGATCACAGGGCCGGGGGAGCCCGACGGGGCTGCTGGCCAGCCCCACAGGCATTGCTCCCATCGCAACCCCTCCTGCTCGGGGCCCCGGCTGCCTCCCTGCGCCGGCGGCCTCAATTGTGTGATTAGTGGGACGTGAGCCTGTGGCCCCTTTCCCGCTGCTCCCGCCCGTTGGATGCCAGCTGCGGAGCGCCGGTGGCACAGCCCAGCAGGGTCACGGCTCGCCCACCCGGCACCCCGCGGGGCTGATCCCTGCACAGCGCCCACAGGGCCCCAAAGGGCTGAGAAACGGGTGGTGAGATGTGGGGCACAGCCATTCTTCCACCCTTCAGCCCTCACCTCCTGCCTCCTCTGGTGCCCACGGCAGCTCTGTGCCAGCCCACTGGCTCTGGGTGCAGCCAGGGCTCGGCCACGTGGGCTAACGGGGCTGAGAGCCCCAGGAGCAGACCCAGCAGCTCGGCTGCATCGCTCAGAGAGCCTGGCATTCCTGCACGGACCAGGCTCCCACAGCACGCACACACTTGCTCATGGCACCCCACAGCACACCCCCCATTTTTGTGCACCCCACAGCACACGCATCTGGGCACGGGGCTCCCACTCACCCGTCGGTGTCTTGGAAGTTGACGTTGACTTTCTTTGCCGATCCGAGGAGCTCTGGGAGGGAGGGAAGGGGACAGCACGTTAGAGGAGGTGGCCAGGGCAGGAACACACCAGGGAGGTGACAGCTCCAGGTTTCCCTCCCTACCGAGGTTGGGGCTCCCTGCAGCTCCACAGGTGCTGTGTGAGGCTTGCCCAAAGCTGCAGGCAGGTGAAGGCAGGAGGGCTCAGGGCAGAGGTCCCCCCTGAAAGTGACAGAGCCTGAGGGGCCCCTCCTGGCACCAGGTTCTCCCCATTCACCTGGTTTGCCTGGGGTTCCCTGCCAGGCTGCTTCACATGCCTGGAGCTCCAGCGTGGCCCCATAGAGCCCACACTGGGCTGCTTTGGCAGAGCGAGGAGCTCAGCACCCTCCCCTGCACCCCAGCACGGCCCAGCACTGCCCATCCCACGCTTCCCTGTGTGGGAAATTAAACCCCGTCGGGGCAATCCAATTAGCAGCACGAAGAAGGATGGAGCCAGATTTACATAAGATTTACCCGAAAAATGCCACTCAGGCTTTTCAGTGAGCTGCTCTTCCCCCAGCAGGAGCTGGAGCAGGAGGAGGAGGAGGGTGGGTGCAGCCTGGCAGAGCCCTGGGCTGGGGGCCCACGCAGGAGCCTCCGTGCCCACCACAGCTAGATGGCACCGCCACAGCCACAAGTCTGTGGGAGATGACCCAGAGGTGGCATGGCCTGGCCAGGAGAAGGGGCAGCCAGTCACTCACTCTACCATCCTCATCCCTGCATCCTCAGGGATCCTCATCCCTGTATCCTCACTCCAGAAGCTCAGCTGGAAGCATGCCAGGGACCAGTATGCCAGGGACAAGCTCTCGTTAGGAGAAGCCAACTGGAAGGGGCTACTTCAGGCAGGGAAGAGGGATATGGGGTCAAAGACATGCTCCCTGTGCACCACAGCCATGGCCTTGCTCATGTTCCCTGTACCATGTCCCCTTGTCAGCATCCCTGTGAGATACTGAATTATTGGGCACAGGGGCCCAGAAGCCTCTGCATGGACAAACGGGGCAGCAGCAGCAGGAAGGGTGGCTGTGTCCAGCCCTGATCCTCAAGCCTAGGGGTGGTGCTGGGCTGAGCCAGCCCTGCCTGTGCCACATGGTGCAGGTGGTCCCAGGAGTGGCTGGGACAGTGGCAGAGGTTTCTCCCTGCCCACACTCACTCCCTCCCTCCCTCCCTTCCTCCCTTCCTTCCTCGGTGGTTGCCCGACAGTCTGAGCTGCAGGACATTTGCTAACGCTGAGACAGCCCAGTGTGACAGGCGAGAGCTGCCAGGGATGGGCTCCGTCAGCCTCTGGCCACTGGGTCCCCAGGCTCTCCTCCTGGCACACAGTGCCACGGGGCGGCTGTGGGATGAGGAGGGGCACTGTGGAGTCCCCAGAGCTCAGAGAGGGATGGGGGCACCATTGGTTCTCCAGGGTGTGAAGAGGGACGGGCACTGCAAGGTCCCCAGGATGTGGGGAGGGAAGGGGCCACTGCAGGGTCCCAAGGTGCAGGGAGGGACAGGGGCACCGAGGGGTGCCCAGAATACAGGGAGAGATGAGGATATGTGGGGTGCCTGGAGTGCGTGGAGGGACAGGGACACCACATGGTCCCCAGGGTGCAGGGAGGGACAGGGGCATTGCAGGGTCCTGAGTGCAAGAAGGGACAGGATCACCACAGAAGCCCCCAGATCCCATCCCTGCCCCAGCATCCCCATGGTCCCCTGGGAAGAATTGGACATTACTGGCGGGCAGAGGCGCCCCAACACCGGGACCAGCCGCAGTGGCCGGGGTCGAGCAGGTCCCCGCCAGCCCTGAGCTGCCGCCAGCCTCCCCAACAAAGGTGCCATTCAGCTCTGGTGGAGAGGAGCCCAGCGCCGCTTCCGCTGCCTCCCCACGCCAAGAACCAGCTCCCAGGAGAAGGGGGCCGAGCTGCCCCCAGGGATGCGAAGGGCCAGGGGACAAAGGGAGCCGGTGGGCGCAGGAGCGGCACCGTGCCCGGCACTGGCTCCAATCTCCAGCCCCGAGACGGGCCCCGCTCCGGCTAATCGGTCCTTGCAGATGGACGGACGGATGTCAGCAGGTCTGCGGTGCCTGGCCTTTCCCACGGGTTGGTCCCAGCAAGGGGCTGGGATGGGGCAGTGCCCGGGGATCAGGGTGGCAGGTGCAGCAGTGACGCCTTTGGCGATCCCCAGGCACGTGTGCCACCCTGGCATCACCTAAACCACCATCACTCCAACACACCGTAGCGGCAAATTTTTCCTCCCTGCACCTGCAGGAGAGGCTGCGGCTGCCAAAATCTGTTTAGCACTTCCATCACTGCCTGTGCCAAGTGCTTAGTCAGTGACTTCCAGCCATGCAGTGGTTTGACTTTCCTTAAAGCTCTGGAAGTGGCCGCCAGCATGCTGAAGGCAGCTGGAGTGTGGAGCCCAGCTGGGGTCTCAGAATAACCCCAGTTCCCAGAGCAGGGGAGCAGGATGGGGACCTGACACATCACCAGACTCATAGTGGGATTTGCAGCCTATTGGGGGGCAGCAAGAGCTGAGAGCTCATTAATGGCTGGGAAGCACAAGGAAAACTTCCACTAACGAGGGACAGAGAAGGGACCTGAGCACTTCCAATTAAAAATATCAGCTACAAAAGAAGACAGGCACAGCAGGGAGGAAAGCAGGGCTCCTGCACAGCCATGCTGCCAGTGGGCACCCAGCGTGTTCCTGGCTGTCCTCTCTGCTGAGATCACTGGAGGGGTGTTGGGGACCACTGAGCACCTGTAACCACCATCCTGCCCCCTCCACACACAAGCAGATGCCCTCAGGCAGGTGTTGTGGGAGGGGTGGCACCTCTTTGCTCTGACCTCCTGAGCCCCCCCACCATCCTTGGGACACCACAGTGTCCCCTCTTGGCTCCCCATAGGCTGCTCAGGTGATGGCCCTGCCATGTGGGAGCACAGGGGTCCCCTTCCATCTCTTGGCACAGCTCTCCAAAGCTCTCGGAGCACCTTGCACCCCATGAGCATCCTGGGCCCCACAAAAGAGGGAAGCACAGGATCCATCCAGTGTGCCCCAGCACCTCTGGATGTGGCTGCAGCCGGTGGCTCCTGTGTGCACTGGGAGCCGCAGCATCTGCCATAGACACCAGCTATAAACAGCGTCTGCCAGAGTAAACACCGCCGCGGGGAGCAGCCCTGCCACTACTCCCAGAAATGCCTTCACTTAAACACAGGGAGCACAGGAGCTCAGTGCACGCTTGGATTCAGGCTGGCGCTCTGCGTGCTGTGAGCTCCTCGCCGGGCCCAGCCTCCCCCGCCACGCGCCAGCCCCGCAGCGGCCACGGGCACCGCGACACGGGTGACGCACGAGCCACCCGCACGTGCGGGGCCGGGCACACACAGGGGAGCAGCGCTGCCCGACCCCAGGGCCCAGCCGTGCACCACCCTGACTCCTCGCAGTGGGCCTGGCAGCTGCTCCAGGCACCCTGGTGCACGCCAGGGGAGATGGGGGACCCCCATGCCCAGCCACGGCTCTGGGCATCCCAGTGCATGGCCACATGGGGACCCCCACACCCGACTGCTGCACCAGGAATCCCAGTACGTGCTGTGGGGAGACCCCTGGGCCCAGTCACTTCTCCAGGTATCCTAGTACATGTTTCATGGAGACCCCTGTGCCCAGGTGCTGCTCCAGGCACCCTGGTGTAAGCCATGATGAGACTGTGGTCAACCACACTCCGGGCATCCCAATACCTGCTGGTGGGAGACCCCTGTTCCCAGCTGCTTCAGCCCCATCACTGCACATGGTGGGGGGACTCCTCGGTGCCTGAAGCGGACTCTTCTCCCTTCCCAGCACCCCTTCACGTGCTCATGCACCGGCTCCTGTGTCTGCAGCCAGCGCAGCGCCAGCAGCGATCGATGCCCAGCCAGGGCTGGGGGCTCCTGGCCAAGCCCCCGCTGACAAAGCACATCCTCACCCAGCTCCCCCCGGCAGGGAGCAGGGAGCAGGCGGCTGCTCCAAGCAGATGGCTCCAGCCTCTGCTAAATCAACATCTCCTTAATGAGGGGAAAGCATCGCTGTCCCCCCTCAGCACGGTGGCAGCGGATGAGCCAGGAGAACCCTCCCCAGATCCTCCTCTCCATTCCTTCCATCACCCCTCTGCAGTGATTCCCCTCCCCTCCAACCCCAGCCCTGCCGCGACCCCACTCCCTAGCCGATGTGGGCAGCAGGACCCCTGGTTGTGCCCTCCCCCAAACACAACAGGGACCCCCAGGACCCCACAGGCAGTGGATATCCACAGGGAAGACATTCAAGGCAAGCGCCTGTTTCAGAGACAGGGGGAGGATCCTGCAGCGGCATCGCTGGGAGCTGCCGGATAAAGGAAGCATCCAAAATAGCTGCTCTTAATTATATCCCTGCTGACGAGCGCC
Source organism: Cephalopterus ornatus (assembly GCA_013396775.1). Classification (NCBI taxonomy): domain Eukaryota; kingdom Metazoa; phylum Chordata; class Aves; order Passeriformes; family Cotingidae; genus Cephalopterus; species Cephalopterus ornatus. The sequence continues at coordinate 729,873 of VZRE01004983.1, forward strand.
ACGCAAACAACAAGGCTGCACGAGCAGCCCTGGCATGGGTGGGTCTTATTCCCCATGGCAGCCTGTGACAGTGTGGGGACCCCACCGAGTGGGCACAGCATGCCTGGCTGGGTCTGGTGATGATGGTGGCATCGGGGAGCTGGTCCTGACAGGGAAAAGCTTGTACTCCTGCAGCCAAGGTCGTGTCAGGCGCTGAGACCGGTGTGATGCTCAGATGCTAATGAAGCCGTTATCATCTTCCGATCGATTTGGACTGTATAAATAATGCACCGTTGTACAGGGAAAGGGATTGCCTGGGGATAAGAGGTAGCTGGGATGGGATGGAGCTGTTGCAGAGCAGTACACAGAGCAGTGGATAGCTACTGCCCACCACAGCTGGACACACACCACTCACCACAGTTGGACACCCCAGTGCCCATCACAGCTGGACACACACCAGATAGATGGATAACAACTGCTCATCACAGCTGGACACCCCAGCGCCCATCACAGCCGGACAACAACTCTCCATCATTACTGGATACCCCAGTGCCCATCACAGCAGGATAACAACTGTCCATCACATCTGGCCATCGCAGTGCACATCCACAGCTGGGTGCCCCGCTGCCCATCACCAGCCATTCCCCAAATCCCAAGGCACTCCTGGGGGACGCTGGCCCTGTGCCCAGCACACCTGCGGACACTCTGGATGCCCAGCCCTTGTGAAGCCTTCCCCAGGGAGCGGAGAAATCCGCACTGGAGGCTGGCTGGGCTCTGGCAGCCTGAGTCATGGCAGCACAGGGCTGTCCCCTGGGGCCACAGGAAGCAGCTTAAATGCAGCTTTCAAGAGGCAGCGGGGACTCCGCTGTGATGCTTTTATTTTTACAAAAAGGAAACTTTTTGATCCCAAGGGAGGGTGAGGGGCTGACCTCGAGGGCTGCCAGGGCAGGCAGGGACAGGGGACACGGGTGTACCCAGGACAGAACCAAACCACTGAGGCTGAAGCAGATCAGGGCACACAGCACCTCACGGTGCACCAGGAGCTACTGTGAGGATCCCTGCTCTCCATGTATGTATCCTCACCCAACCTTTGCTGTGTGGTGCCACAGAGCCTGTCCAAGCCACGCTGCACCAGCCAGACTTCCTTGGGGCAGCCAGGGAACACCCCCGCAACTCCCCAAGTACTACATGATCCCAAGGGGCTCTGCCGAGCAGCGGCCGCCCGTGACTCGGCCCTGTGCACCCAGCGTTGTGGAAAAGAGGCAACAGGAATGGGCAGGTGTGTGGGTAGCGCAGGGATGCACTGCCTCTGCCCCACAGGTGGGACATGAGGTGTTATGCTCAGCTCCATGGGACCAGCGCCAACCGTCACACCCGCCTGTCGTGCCCGGTGCCAGCTGCACGCCCACCCTCATCTGTGCAGAAATGCGTGTTGGTGTCGCTGCCAGGGAGCCCTAATTGCCAGCCTGTGGCAAACAGGTAATTTTCACTAATCACCCTGGCTGGAAGCAGTCACTGCTGCCACAGTGAGGCTGGCACGGCAGGGACGGGACATGGTTGCTCAGGGCCACTGTCACCTGTGTCTGCCCATCCATCCATCCATCCATCCATCCATCCATCCATCCATCCATCCATCCCAGCGTGTCTGGCACTGCATCCCTTTCGGACGTGTGAGCAGAGACCATCCTGCCCTACCTCATCCTCATCCTCCCCATCCACTCCCCATCCTTGCCCCCTCTGTGGCATCAGGGTTCCCTGGGAGGACCGACGCTGGCTTCGCTGGCTGCAGGGAGGGACCAGGAGCTTTGAGCATCTTAAAGCATCATTAACTAAGACACAGCCTTGATCATTGGCCTCCCATGAACCCAGTGCGGTCCAGCGGCACTGGAGATTGGCAGGAGCTCCTGGTGTACACAGATCATGTGCACCCGTGTGCACACGTGTGTGCGTGTGTGTGCCGGCAGCCCAGATCCATCAGAGGCACCAGGTGCTGCTGCAGCACCGGCTCTGAGCTCCCAACCGCGCGCCGGCAAAACAGGCCCGAGGGTCTATTTTAGAGCCATCGTTTGTCCTCATCCACGGAACAGCCTGGCTCCACGTGTGCGGGTGCACCGTGCCCACCCTCTGCACCACGGCAGTGTTCCCGGTCTCCCCGCGGGCAGGACCACGGCCCCAGCAGCGCTGCAGGGCTGGCAGCTCGGTGGTGCCGCGGTCTCTGTCGGGGCGGGCGGGCAGCGCGGGGATGTGCGGCCAGGCGATGCCGTGCATCACCCGGGAGCACCGGGAGCGCGGCCGGAGGCCTCACACCGCTCCCAGTGGGCCGGCAGCTCTGCAGGGGAGGACAGGGCTCTCAGCACCCGTCCCGGTGTCCCCAGTGTCCCCCAGAAGGGGGCTGGCAGGGGCAGCGCAGGACCGGCCGGGACAGACGCTGGAGCGGAGCTGCTGCCGAGCTGCAGGGCTGTGAGGAGCGTGCCTGCCGTAAACAGCCCAGCTGCAATGCAGGAGCCGGGCAGCCGCGGCTTTGTCTGATCCAGCGGCTCCGGCGGCCGCGGGCCGACAACCTGCGGGGGCCTCCCGAGGAGGCGGCGCGGGGCTGGGCTCCGGCAGCCACATCTGGAAGGGATCAGCCGGCTGCTTTCGCCGCGAGCCGCCCGTCCCCAGCGCCAGCCCCGCGCCAGGCCGGCGAGGAGGCAGGGCCGACGCGGGCAACGGAGACAGCCGCGGGCACACGGACACACGGGGTACAGGCACACGGGCACACGGTGCACACGCGTGCACAGAGGCACCCAGTGCACGGATGCACATGGATGCACACGTTGACGCGGGCACATGCGTGCACATGGATGCACACGCTGACACGGGCACATGCGTGCACATGGATGCACGGGAGCACGTGGATGCAGTGGGGCACACGCAGGCACACCGGCAGAGCACCCAGCCGCCGGCTCTCGGAGAAGCACAGCCTGGCTGTGCCTGTGGTGGCTGCTTGGGCTCCATCTCCAGCTGACTCTGTCTCCAGCTGACACAGGCCATGGCAGGGCGCAGCGCTGGGGGCCCGTTTCCCATTGCACCCCAGGGCACCTCGGCCCCACTGCTGCCTCCATCTGCTCGGTGCTCTCCAGGAGGCCAGCAGTGACCTTGGTGGGGAGACCCAAGGAGACCCAGGCAGAGCTGGCACTCCCAGCCAGCCGCTCTCCCACGCCCTCCCTGCCACCGTGCTTCCCCACCGGATGGCTTGTGCCGGCACTGGAACCCATCCATCACCAGAGCAGTCCCGGCAGTGTGGGGCTGTCAGGCCGAGCTGAGGCCGGCACTGCATCCCAGCTTCCCATTTCTCAGGCTGATTGCTCCTGTCGCTGCGGAGCCCAGCGTTGAACACCTCATTTTCTGCTCCCGTATTGAGTTGGAAAATACTATTAACATTTCATTAGAGCTTAAACATCCTTCTCAGCCTGGCATGAGGAGCCGGCTCACTGGTGGCATTGCTCCTGTGCCAGGTGGGCTGCGCTGGCCGTGTTCCTCTGGGGAGAAAGGAACCAGGAGGGCGAGTCCCACGTGCTCCAGCTGCGGGACAGGATGGTAACCCGGGGCAGAGGTGACATCAGCACTGCACACTGGCTTGATGACCTCGCTGGCATGGCCTGTCCTCACAGCAAGCCTCACGCTTGGCTGTAGATGGGACACAAAGCGGTGACAGCAACAGTGTCCATGCAGGCCCTCCTGAGGTTTGCTTCCCAATGCCTCTCCCTTGCCCATGGGAGCCTGACAGTAACAGCACCAGTCATTAAAAATCAGCAAATTTGTTCACCAGCACTCTCCCAGCAGTGCCTGAGCACCATTCCCAGCACACACCACCCTCGCAGTGACACCAGGACAGAGAGCACCGTGGCAAACACAACCTCAGGCATCACCCAGACCTGGGCATTCCGCTCCACTGCTCACCCCACCAGCAATGCCACAGCTCCTGCCTGCCGTGTGCCTGAGGACTCACCACTGCTTTGGAACACCCACTGCCCTGGCACAGCACCACGGAGCCACCATCCATGGGCATTGCTGCTGTGACCGGTGCAGGCACGCGGGGAATGGGAAGGGGCTGAGGGCACCCAGGCACACCAAGATGGGAAAGGGACTGATTGCAGCCATTCCCAGCATCTGGGAAGGGGATGGAAGAGTTAAAGGAAGTGCAGAGCAGAGGACAAGAGCCAGACGCCAGCCTGGCTACTGGAAACCACGATGGGCTGGCACTGATGGGGGTGGCTGCAGAGAAGGGCTTGGGGCACCCACAGCACCCAGCCATGCTCACTGCCAGCATCATTACCCTTGGGTGGAGCCCAGCCCTGCCACGTCCCCCACAGCATCACCCCACAGTGCACGGGCAGCAAGGGGCACCACAGCACGAGCAGCAAGGTCCTGGTGCAGGAAAGAGCCGGAGTGGGCGTGGGAGAGCCTCAGCACAAGGGGCCACCCGCTGCTGGCAAAGGGCTGGTTGGTGTCAAGCCAGGTGAATTTGGGACTGCTGAGAGAAAATCCAGGCCAGTAAGGAAGCTGGGAACGGAGCCGCCAGCCCGCAGCCCTGCTGCTCCTCGGTGGCTGTGGCCAGCACTCCCGGGTGCCCCACAGCATTCCCGGTGGGCAGGGACCCAGCAGCCAGCATGGACATGGGGGCTGTGCTGGGGGCAGAGGACGGTTTGCACCCAAAATTTGGCTCAGCCACAGAGAGATGCAAGAAATGTAAAATAAGGAGAAGTCACCCCAGGCTGAGCAATAGTGCCCCTCTGGAAGGAAACTTGGCACACGCCAGCCCACGTCCGCCTGCCAAGTCCTGCTGGGAGCAAGGCTTCACACGTGGGCTGGAAACCCCAAGAAGTTTATGAGGGACCCATTGACACGTGGATGTGCACGGCAGCAGCCAGAGCTGCTCGTCCCTGACTCGAGAACTTGCCTGCCAGTGGTGCTCAGAGCACAGCCCCGTGCCTGGGACACGGCTGGGAGGCACCAGTATCACCCCATGCTGGCATCACCCGCATCCCAGCCCACCCCCTTGGCCTTCCACCCCTTAGTCCATGCCAAGGGGACCAGGAGAGGCATAGGAGCAGCTCCTGGCCAGGGGATGGGGTATGCACAGGGGCCCAGCACCCTTTTGGCCAAGCTGCCACAGGATCTGGTCCTACAGTCCCTTCCTCTTGACTCCAGAAGTCCTGCCCAGCACCGATGGCTCCAGAGGCTGGCAGCATCCAGGGGCTCTGGCATATGGGTGAGCACTTTCTGCTCCCCTCTACCTGGGCTTCTCTGTCAGCAAGGAGGGTCTGCCCAGTGCCTGTGACCAGGGAGCCGCAGCAGAGAGCCATCAGGGTGGCTGCCTCCCAGGGAACGTTCCTGCTCTCCCGGAGGGCTGAGGGGGAACTGGGCAGCTCCAGTGGCTGCCGGCCACACGCGCCCTGGGCACTGCACCACAATTGGATTTGCAGCCGCCCTGCCTCTTACTGCATAGAAATTGAATTGTAAAATGTCAAAGACATTTCCTAACTGCGCCATATTAGCCCGGTTTTATTAAATACTGTTATCAGAGGAGATTATTAATGCAATCAAATGCAGGCAAGAAAACCCAGAATTAACTGGCCACTATGCAAGAGGACGCGCTGGAGGGCAGGAGGCAGCTGGCTGAGGCCCTGCCCAGAAGCCCATGTTCCCAAGGGGTCTGGCTCTGCTTCTTGCTGTCCCTGAATCCCGGAGTGCCGTAGAAGCAATGATCCCACTCAGGCACCGCAGCTCCACTTGCATCCCGGGATGTCTCACCACGGGACGGCAGCACCCTGGAGGCTGATGAGCCTGGGAGTTCTTGCTGAGCTTTGAGGTCCCTCCCTAAGCAGGACAGGACCTGCTCCCGGCACATGACAGCAGGGCCAGGGCTGGCTGGGCTAAGTCCTGAGATGCCAGCGGTGCTGCCAGTGACACGCAGGGCAGGATGCTGAGCCCTGCACAGGCAGCAGCGTGGGAATGGGTACCCGGAGAGCTGCCTGGGCCTGAGGCTGCAGTCCTGGGCAATGAGACCAGGCTGGGCTGGGTCACCCTGGCATGGCAGGGCACAAGGGGTGCAGAGCTCCACGCCCAGATCCCAGTCCCAGCCAGTCAGCCTGGCTCATCCAGCCCCGGGAATCCCAGAGTGAGGTACCCAGAGCTCCAGCAGCACATGAGGACATGAGTCCTGATGGCAGCCTGGGGGACCAGGATGTTCCTGAGCATGGGGTGGGCAGCACATCCCCACAGGACACAGCCCTGTATTCCGCCCGCACAGCCAGCCCCTGACACACCGGATGCTTATCCTGGCACCACAGGGCCACGTGCTGGGACATCTCCTGGGCCACATGAAGCTGCCGCGTGTAGAAATGCTTTGCAAAGCCCCCCAGCCCAGCGGGAGGAGAAGCCAGGACAGAGGATCCAACCCTCGGCTTGAGGTCCCTCACACGGCACTGGCAGGACCACAGAGAAGCCATTTCCAAAGCAGATGAGCCTCTGGCAGCACTGGTCCCACAGGGAAGGAGCCAGCTCACTCCAACACTCCATTGCCGAGGAGCCGTGGATCCCCTGCACGGCACAGCATGGCTCATCTCCTGCTGCCAAAGCCCTGGGTGCCCAGGACAGGGATGGCACAGTGGGCATGGGTGCTGCTGGAGACACCCCAGGGCCCCATCCCGTTCCATCCCATCCCATGGTGCTGGAGCCAAGGGGAAAACGCCAAGTCACTACAATTCTTCGAGGTAGCACCGGGAAGGAGGGGACAGGGAGGGAAACAGTTTGCTGCCAAATCCCTGCATCTGATTTGCGCAACTTTCAGACAACCTCATCAATTATGGATGCCCGGGAAGCAGGCGCGGTGCGCGCTGCGGCCGGCCCGGGCCCCGGCCCCGCACTCCACACACCACACCGGGCCCCATGTCGCCATGGCAACCCGCGCTAATTCACGCAAGGATTTTTAAAATCTCATTTATTAAACCCCACATGAATAGGATATTATCCAGATAACAGAGCTAAGTTACAAATCTTCCTGGTGCCGCACAGCGCAGGGAGCACCACAGGCATGTGTGGGACTGGAACTTGGAGGGGACACGGGGACGCCACACTGTGGGGACAGCCCTGCTCAGTGCTGTCCCTCTCCTCGTACCGCTCCTCCAGCCTCACTGCCATGGCCAGAGGTGCTCATGCACCCCAGGCTGGGAGCACAGCACCTGTGACACATACGTGGCACCCTCTGCCCGGCAAGAGAGTCGGGTCCAGGGAGGAAATGGCACCAGAGCAGCCCAGCACTGGCACTGGTGGGCTCAGCAGAGCTGGACATGGGCAGCCCAGCCAGGGAATGGGGCAAGCACCCAGGCCTACAGTGGGAATCTGCCCAACACCCAGCTCAGCCTCACTGGTGTCCCTTGTCCCTACCCTGAGATCCTGGCATAGGGAGCACCACTGGTCCTCCCGTGGCCAATCCACCTGGCATCTGGAGGGCTCAGCAGTGGGAGATGCAGTGGAGCACTGGGAAGGAGAGAGGTGCAGGAGGAGGCAGTGGCACTGGCACCTCTGGCTGTTGCCAGCAGAGACTGGAGAGGGGTGTGTGGGGGACAGTGCTGGGCACAGGCCAGGTGTCGTCCCCATCCCCACATGCCACGCTGAGAGGCCACTGCAGTGGCAGCACCTGGAGCAGGTTAGGATGAAGGGGACTCTGAGCTGGAGGCTCTTCTTGTCCTGCAGTCCCTCAGCAGTGACAGCTATGATGGCACTGGGGACACGGGGAACACCACGTCAGGCCTGCACGGCACCAGGACATGCAGGGATACCATGTTGGCCCTGCATGGCACAAGGAAACACACGCTGGGCCAAGTGGTACTATGGACACGGTGGATGCCACACCAGAGCAGGGACATGGGGGATGCCATGCCAGCCCTGCTCAGCACCAGGGCACAGGGGACACCACGCTGGGCCTGCTCAGCCGGGAACACCTCTGCATGACCAGGGACAGGGAGCACCACACTAGCCTTGTACAATTCCAAGGAAACAGGGGTACCCACATTCGAGGAGTGCTGGGCCCTGGAGGGAGGGACACTGTGAGCAGCCATGAAGGGGCTGTGTGTCCAGTGACCCAATGCCACACGAGGTCCCTGCCCATACCCAGGCACAGTCCCCAGCCCCCCAGTTCAGCCCCATGCACCAGGCCTGAAACCTGCGGCTGCATCAGCACCATGAATTATTCACTGCCGGGTGGAACGCCTCGACGGAGCAGTTATATCCTACAGCGAGTAGATACTCACGGAGCTACACACACGTACAGCCAGAGACACACACGTACAGCCACACGCACGCCCCCGCAGCCTCACACCTGGCCACGCACACCCGGCACACACGCGGAGCCGTGCACAGCCAGCCGCAGGGATGCACCGGGAGATACCCGCGGAGCGACATCCAAACACCCCCACACCGAGAAGCACCAACAGCCCAGCCAAACACACAGATGCCAGGGTACACACCGCCACGCAAACACCCCACGCACCCAAACACAGCCGCACACGCACCCGCGGCAGCGCGGACACACGCAGAGGTGTGCGGGCACGGAGCCCCGGGGCTCACACGCGCGGGCCGGGCACACTCGCTCCACGCACACGCAGATGTGCCCGGCGCCGCCCGGTCGCAGCCCCTGCCCAGGCCAAACATCCCGGGGGCACCGGGCCCGGCTCCCGGGGGGTCGGGAGTTGCTCCCGGCCGCAGGGCAAGGGCAGCCCGGCCAGGAGCCGGCCGCAGCGGGAGCTGCCCGGGGACCGGCGGGGCGACCCTGTGCAGCGCCCAGCACCCGCGCAGCGCCCGGGGATGCTCCGAGCCCCGCCGGAAGGCTCAGACCCCCACCGGGCAGCCCTCTTCCCGCCCCTCCCGGGGCGCCACCGGGGGTCCCCGGCACGTCCACGGCCCCCGCCCGCCTGCGAC
>VZRE01004983.1:752288-764508 GCA_013396775.1 Cephalopterus ornatus
CGGGGCTCGGGGCGCCGCGGGGCGGGCCCGGCTGGTGCTCCCTACCGACCTTAACGGCGCCCGCAGCAGGTGAACGCCCTGGAGATCACGCCGGACCGGAGCATGATCGCAGCCGCAGGTGAGCACGCCGGGCACGCCCGGCACACCGGGCACACCGGGCACACTGGGCACACCGGGCACGGGGACCGCGCCCACCCCCCGCCCGGTGCTTGCAGGGTACCAGCACATCCGCATGTACGACCTCAACTCCAACAACCCCAACCCCGTCATCAACTACGACGGCGTGAGCAAGAACATCACGTCGGTGGGCTTCCACGAGGACGGGCGCTGGATGTACACGGGCGGCGAGGACTGCATGGCCCGCATCTGGGACCTCAGGTGGGCACGGCTGTCCCCTCCCTCAGCAGCGTCCTGGCGCCGCGGGGCTGATCCCAGGCTCCCAAACACGCCCCTTCCTCCCTGTCTGTCGCAGGTCCCGGAACCTCCAGTGCCAGCGCATTTTCCAGGTGAACGCTCCCATCAACTGTGTCTGCCTGCACCCCAACCAGGTGAGCAAACTGGCTCCTTCCAAGGGCTCCCAGCACACAGAAACCTGCGGAAGGGATCTTCAAGCTCATCTCGTTCCAACTCCCTGCCATGGACACTTTCCACTATCCCAGGTGGCTCCAAGCCCTGTCCTACCTGGCCTTGGACACTTCCAGGGATGGGGCAGCCACAGCTCCTCTGGACAAGTTGTTGCTGTGGCTCCTCTGGGTAAATCTGAGGGGCTGCAGAGTTGTATCCCTGCAGAAGATTTGGGGAGGGTGTCTGGGGTGGGCGACCTTCCTGGTGGCACAGACCCGTGGGCTCTTGGTAGCATTGCAGGGCAGGCAAGCAGCCTCCTTCCCCCACCCCTTCTGCCCCCTCCCTGGCCGAGCTGATGGTGCCAGGAGCTTTGGGTGGCACTGCTGGCAAGGAAAAGCATCTCATGGCCCACAGCCACGGTTCCCATCGGTTTTGGTTGAGATTCACCAGTGGGTTCAGCAGCTGTTGCTGAGCAGAGGGAGGGCTGGGACTTGGAATGAGGCTGAAGGGAATGTGGTGCATTAGCAGGGAAATCAATAGGGGTCATTGCAGTGCTGATGACTCTGCTGGGCCGCAGGGCTGTGGGTTTGGCTGCAGACAGGGCAGTGCAGATCTTTGTAAAATGCTGAGTAATGAAGTGTTCCTTTGCGTTTCATTTGGCAAAGGTTTAATTTTGAAAATCAGGAGTTTCAGACCAGATTTGAGATCAGTTATTTGCACCAGACTTCACCCAAATGCTCCTGTAGTGTCAGTGCTGTGAGAATATGTTATGTTAAAACAAATATTGCTGCACATAGGTCTTAGATGGGAAATAATCACTGACCAAAATGCTGCTGAGGTGCAGAGCGTTGGTTTGTGAGTAGAACGTGGTTAATTAGTCCAAAGGTGGCAGCATTTCTTCAGATAGGTCCGTGGCTCTGCACTTCATCTGCAGAGGTGCTGCTCCAGTTATCCCAGAGATTCCTCCTGGCCTGGGTAAATCGTGATGGCTTTAGGAATTGCACTTTACACCTGCTAACAGGGGCTGAGGATTGAGGTGCCCAGAAAAGGCTTCTGTGCAGTCAGATAAATGTATCAGTGGTGTCTGTGTTCCTCAGAACAAGGCTGTGCTCCCAGGCCCAGGATTAGCTGTGTCTGATGACCTGATCTCCTCTGGGGATTCTGCTGGAGTTGTGGGCAGCGCGGGGCCGTCGATAAAGCCCTGTTTGAGTGGAGAGGTGCCAGTATTGTCTTCTGCTCTGAGCACGGGATCAGAGCCAGGACTCTGCCCTTCAGCTGGCTCTTGTCCTTCCCCTGAGAAGGCGGGAGAGAGAGAAGAAACCACTCCAGGTTGTGTTTTTCAGTATCTGTGCAGTCTTGAGTGCTTCAGTTGTTCACTGGCCAACCTGCATCTAAATGCTTTCTCTCAAATGTGCTGAAAATCACTTGGCTCCTGTGGATTTTGTTTGGAGCTGTAGGTGTGCAACAGCTCTGGAATTCAGGCAGCTGCTGTGTGCTCTGGGGTTTAGAAAATTAACAAACACTTCTGGGAAGGGAAACAGCCTTTTGCAGAGTGTGACAGGAGTCAGGACTTGGCTTGCTCTCTGTGCAGCCAGCGTGTGGAACAGCCCTGTGCTGGGGAAAAAGGAGGCAGAACAGGTCCCTGAGGCTTAAAAGCAGAGCAAGGCTCCCCGTGGTGCTGCACGGGCACGATCGGGGTGTCAGCTCAGGGCTGCTGCTCACGGGGGGCTGTTCCCTTGCAGGCAGAGCTGATTGTGGGCGACCAGAGCGGTGCCATCCACATCTGGGACCTGAAGACCGACCACAACGAGCAGCTCATCCCAGAGCCTGAGGTGTCGGTGAACTCTGTGCACATTGACCCCGACGCCAGTTACATGGCGGCTGTGAACAGCTCGGTGAGCTCGGGGACGGGCCGCGCCTCCCGCGCGCCAGCGGCACGGGGGGCACAGATCCCACTGTCTGTCCACAGGGAAACTGCTATGTGTGGAACCTGACGGGCGGCATCGGCGAGGAGGTGACGCAGCTGATCCCCAAGACCAAGATTCCGGCGCACAATCGCTACGCCCTGCAGTGCAAGTTCAGCCCCGACTCCACGTGAGTGTGGGCAGCCCTCTCCACCCTCCCATGGGAAACACGGCCTTCCCGGGCAGGCAGAGCCCAGCTGTGCCCCCAGCTGTGGCTGATGCTGGCTCCACGCTGCAGGGCCCCAGGGAGGAGGCAGGGGATGTGTCACCACGGGGTTGCTCTCAGTCGTGTCCCACTCGTGCTCCCTGAGCTCAGCAAGGTTTGCAGCCACAAGCTGTTCCTGCAGCTGGGATCCCGCTGCTGATCTCCAGGAGAGCTCCTTCACGGAGTCTGTTCAGCTGGAATCTCATAAATCAGACAATACAGGTGTAAGGAGATGTGAGTGAGTGAGGTGAAGGCAGGTCTCCAGGCCATCACTGGCCAGGCCCGTGGTGATCAGACACCTGTCTGTAGGAGGACAGCGTGACTGACAAGGTCACCCTCACATGGCTCCTCCTTGCAGGCTCTTGGCTACCTGTTCTGCAGATCAGACGTGCAAGATCTGGAGGACTTCAAACTTCTCTCTGATGACAGAGCTGAGCATTAAGAGCAACAACCCCGGGGAGACGTCTCGGGGATGGATGTGGGACTGTGCCTTCTCCGGGGACTCCCAGTACATTGTCACAGGTGAGGCACCTGGGCCTGCACCAGCACAGGGCTGACCAGTTCCTGTGGCTGGGACACTGCCAGACCTGGGCACAGGTGTGGGTGGGGTTGGAGCACCCAGGCTCACACCCCCAAGACGTTCTGCTCAACTCCCTGGAGCGTTCTGCCTGTGCTGCAGTGGACACCTGTTTAACCAGAGAGGGGGTCTCCAGGTGGGCAGCTGATCTCACCTGGGATCAGTGCTGCTCGCAGTGTGCAGCGTGGTTGTCCCTTCAAAACAAACCTGTGGTCATTTCCACAGTCACTGCTCTTCATTAAAATCCCAGTTAATACAGAAATGCCCTGAGCTGCTCTGCCTTGCTGGTCATCACCAGCCCTAAGGACGGTGGTGAGGGAAGAAAGAGGAAACTATTTCTAATAATAGGAAGAAAAGAAGAAGTTTAAAATGTAATGCCATACATCTCACTCCTTTTTTCACTCTGTTTCAGCCTCCTCTGATAACCTGGCCAGACTTTGGTGTGTGGAGACAGGAGAGATCAAGAGGGAGTACAGTGGCCACCAGAAGGCCGTGGTCTGCCTTGCCTTCAATGACAGCGTGTTGGGATAACGGGCACGTGTGGGAAGGAGGGGAGCTCTGTGTGTTTCCCCTTGCCTTGCAGTGACAGGGACTCTCTCCAGAGCCAGGACACACACTGTGCCCATCCCCTCCCCGATGGAGAGGCCTTGGGCCCTGGCAGAAGCAGCTGCAGCTGCCTGGGGTGAGACCAGGCTTCAGCTCTGAGCAGGACATTGTGGAAATGTGTGTGGCCTCTGAGGGAGGGAATGGGACAGGGAGACATGATCCCACTGCAGGGAGACAGGTACAGTTGAGCTGGAGAGATCCCTGTGGCGTCAGCTGCTGACAGCTTGGTATGTTCTTGTACCCCAAAGTGGGAGAAAATAAAAATGAGACTTTCTAAGTGATGGAAAAGACTGAGCAAAGAGGAAAGGCAGCTCTTGTCTTGGTTTGCAATCCCTTTATTCAAAGTGTTTCACGAAGTGACTTGGAGAGCTGCTCTCCTAAAGCCAGCCACCCCAACAAATGTAACCAGCTTGTGCTGGACAGGGCACGGAGCCCCAGAACTCCAGCTGCTCCCTGGGATTCCTCTAGGCCTGGGGCTCCTAATTCCTACGGATGTGGCAGCCCTGGGGCAGAGCTGCAGGGAGTGTCTGTGCTGCCAGTGCTGAGCAGAGGCCTCTTGTTTCTCCAAACCCTCCTGAGGTGCAGCATGAAATCAGCAGGAGGCTCTGGGGACGGTGTGGGTGTTACCTTCCTTGTGGAAATCAGAGGCTTTTCAGGAATCCAGTTCAAGTTTGTAGGGCAGCAAGAGGGCGTCCACGGCTCAGCACTTACTCAGGGAGGTAATAGAAGCAGATAGAGACACAGATGTTGCTTGGAAAGCAGATGTCAATGCACAGGTAGATCAGCCGCTGCTTCCCAGGACCTGCCAACAAGCAAGGACAGGAACAGGTGAGAGGAATGCTTTAATGCTGCAACTGCAGGTCCCTGGGGAGTCAAGCGAGTGGGAAAGCCTCAGGGAACGACCTTCCTCATTAAAGCTGGAGCTGACTGACAGCTCAGCAGGCTGCTTGTGTGAGGATGAAGGTGACAAGGCTTAAGGCAGTGTCCCAGGGGACAGCTCTGTGTGGTGGCTGTGCTGTGCAGTCAGGCTGTGCTACCTGGGGCGGGGGCTCGGGGCCCATCCCAGCCGGGGCAGGGTGTGGGTACGAGCCAGCACAGGGGGATGGTGAACAATGGTTTGATTTTGCTCTAGAGGTCACCTGTCCCTGTCCTGGGCCTTGGCAGCCTATCCTGGGATGCATCAGCTTTTGTGTGGCGGAGCCTGATCCTCTTAGAGCTGCGAGAAAAGCTTGTGCTGCCCCTGCCAAGGGGCCTGTCCCACTTACCCTGCCCTCTGCGGACCCAGAGGATGGACGTGTGCTCACACAGGCTCTGCACAGCCTCCCCCAGGCCCTTGGGCTCCACCTGCTCCCCCGCCACGATGCCCAGGAACTCCCGGTAGTACTTGGTCTGGTTGTTGTGACGGAGCCGCTGCTCGGCCTGAAAGAAACATCCCTGTTAAATCCTCCCAAGGATCCCCCCCAGCAGGAATTGCACAGAACAGGGGGCTGACACTGCTCCCCCGGGCTGGGAGAGCCCCTGCCCTCATCCCAGCTGCGCCTGGGGTGCTGGTGGGGGGAGTCACCACTGCAAATCCACACAGCAGAGGGCCTTCAGTGAGCCAGGACCCGTGCAAAGCCCAGTGCATTCCCCCATCCCCACAGCTGCCCCTGCCATGGCCACAGCAGTGCTCACCCTCTGCTCAGACACGTTGAGAGCTGCCTGCAGGGTCTGCAGGTCCCAGGGGTCCATCCTCCTCAGGTAGCACGTTCTCTGCTCCACTGGCTTGTAGCACACGTAGCCCTGCCAGACAGACAGCCCTCAGAGCGGGCAGGACACGCACCCACAGCTGTCTGAGGAGGCCCAAAACAGACATTCCTCCTCTCCCCTGCATTGTCCTTCCTGACTAAAGGTGCAAAGAAAGGCACCAAGCAGGAGCTGCTGGATTTTCTTCCTGGCCTACACCCCCTGCTCCCACGCCAGCAGCCTGGGCTGCTCTGGCCACTCAGCCCAGCCCCAGGCACTCACGTTCCTGCTGTCGTACAGCACCACGGCGCTGAGGTTGCTCTGCGAGGTGACATAGTAGGTGACAGTGCTCCTGGACTTGTCCACCACGGCTGTCTGGTTCCTCAGAGGGTCCTGCTGGCCCTGCAGCGTCAGTCGGACGAGCTGGGAGCCAGCCTGGGCACAAGGAGCGGGAAGGCAGCACCCACCGGCAGCTGCTCGTGCGCAGCACCTCCCACCAACATCCCCACCCCGGCCCTGTGCTGGTCCCTGCTGCTTGCCTGGAGGATTTAGGAAGGGAGAGAAGGAAGCTCTGACCCACGGGAAGGGTGATCTGTGACAGCCTGCTCTCCATCATGCAGGGCTGGGGAGAGGCACCAGTGCCCTCAAGCCAAAGGCACCAGGTGCCGGAGGAAAGGGCCAGGGGACTTCCAGCCACTGCCACAGCCCTGCCTGCAGCCTGCTGGTGCCTTCCTGCCTCCTCCAGGAGGGGATCCAGCCAAACTCAGCCCTGATCTCCCCCTGCTCGTCCCTCCCAGGAACCGCTTCCCACACAACCTGGGGCTGTGGGCAGGAGGGGATTCCTGCCTGGATCGGGATCCCTTACCTGGGCAGAGCTGGGGGACAAGCTGAGAACCCCCACGACACTGATGCCAACAACAGCAAAAAGTAACAAGGCAATGGACAGGGTGATCCGGAAGGTTCTGGAGGGAGCTGGGAATCGTGCTGTGGCCCTCCCGTCCTGGGAACCAGGCAAAGGAAGGAGGAACAGGAGTTAAAATTGACCCTTCCGCCAATCCTTCACATGTTTGCTGCTCATGACACAAATCCTTGTGCAAACTGGTTGCAGTGCAGAACAGCCAAACCATCACAGCACCTGGAATAACGGAGCTGTCATCCCACAGTGCTGGAATTCCAGATCCCACATCCCAGTAACCAGCACTGCCACAGCCAGAGAAGCTGCAACACCCCCAAGGGCAGGGCTGGAGTGGCAGCTTTCCACACACAGGGAACAACAAATTAAATTATTTTGGTTTACAGCAGGAGTCCCCAGAGGAGCCGTCAGCACTGGAATCAGACCCCATGAGGATTTGATCCTGCTTCCATGCCCCTGCCTGTGTTTGGTTGTGTTGGATATTCTTGCTAAGCTGTTCTCCATGAGACCAAGTAAAAGAGCTCAGCAGTCCTGTGACACTTCTATTGGCTTCTATTTACTTTAATTCTTATGTTAAAGCAATTAAATTTAACTTCATGGTACATAAGGGGATTTTTACAAAGCAGAAAATGTGCTTTCAATAATCTCAAACACAAGCCACACTCAAAAAATTAACCTGTTTCTCAGGTCTCTGAAGGACAGAGTAATTCAATCCATGCCCAGGGTTAGATGTGCTCCAACTGCACAAGCTCATCCAGCTTTGGGGCAGTTACAGATCTTGATTGGAAACAGGGAACTTCCAGATGATTTCCCCAGAAAAGCATTGAGTTAAAACTGCACATATCTGAAATCCTATCGATTCCAACAGAGCAGAGCCCCAGCCCCGCAGTAACTGGCAGGTTTTCAATAGCTAATGGAATTCCCTCAGGTGGGAAAGGTGCAAAGAGAGCAATCCGGCAGCTCCCAGCCCTCGGGAGGTCACAGCTCACACTCATCCCCAGTGGGCCAGTCAGGCCAGGCTTCCTTGGCACCTCTGACCTGCTACCCCACAGGTTTAACCCCTCTAAGTCTAGGCTCTTCCAACCAATCCAGCTGACAGCCTCGCAGGAGCTGAACTGGGAGTGCTGGGGATGAACAAAAGCTTCTCAGGATCCAGAGGAATGGTGGGATTTCAGCCACTTCAGAGTGGAATCAGGTAAGCACAGAGCAGGGGCTCTGTCTGTATAGAATCATGGAATCCTGGAATGGTTTGGGTGGGAAGGGACCTTTAAAGCTCATCCAGACCTACCCCACTGCCATGGGCAGGGACACCTTCCCCTTGACCAGGTTGCTCCAAGTCCCATCCAACATGACCTTGGACACTTCCAGGGATGGGGCACCCACAGCTTCTCTGGGCAACCTGTGCCACGGCCTCCCCTCCCTCACAGGGAAGAATTTATTCCCGACATCCCATGTAACCCTGCCCTCTGGCAGTGGGAAGCCATTCCCCCTTGTCCTGTCATGCTCTTGTGCAAAGTGAAGTCCCAGAGGAAGGACAGAGCCAGCCTTTGCCCGGGATCTGCTGGGAACAGGGATACTCACTGCAGGGGCAGCAGGGCCGGCGCCGTCCCCAGCCTCCATCCTCCTCTTCAGGCGAGGACCTGGCTGCTGCCGCTCTGCCTCCTGCCCACGCGCAGACTGGGCATGACCCCTGCTCCAGGCGCACCTGGGAAACCTGAACGAGCATCCACCACACATAAATACCTGTCCCTCGCAGCCCAAGGGCTCCACGGGAGCTGCAGGTGTGCCAGGAGCGGAGCCGAGCGCTGCTGTCAGTGCCCGGCGCGGCCCCTCCTGCTCCGCCTGCGGGACCGCGGGAGCCACAATCGGGGGCTTTGTGTGGCCCCGGGGCTGGCAGGGCCCAGGTGGGGCTCACTGAGGGATCGAATGGCAGGGGGGCAGTGGCAGCCTGCCCTTGGCAGCGGCTGCTTCCACATTTCTGCAGCACTTCGTGCTGTGCCAAGCGCCGGTGCTGCTGTCCCACGCGCCTCGGCTCACAGACACCCGCCTGCAGACCTCGACAGGGCCCTGGCACAATGTCACCGTCACCACCTGCGCTGCCACCCGTGTCCTGCCCTGGGAAACACCCCAGGGAACAGCATTCCCACATCACCAGACCCTGAGCAGTCCAGGAGCCCTCAGAGTGTCTGAGACCTGCCAGCCAGACACAACCAAGGTGTGGAGGCGAGGAAAAGCTGAGGATTCCTTCAGGTGGTGTCTACCCGGGGAAAATGCAGCTTTGGGACATTCTCCTACCAAGCACGACCCAGGGCTGACCAAACTGGCTGAAGAGAGCCCACAACAAAGCTGCAGAGGGATTTTGGACAAGGACCTGGAGCGACAGAACAGGGCGGAATGGCTTCCCACTGCCAGAGGGTTAGATGGGATATCAGGAAGAAATCCTTCCCTGTGAGGGTGGGGAGGCCCTGGCACAGGTTGCCCAGAGAAGCTGTGGCTGCCCCATCCCTGGAAGTGTCCAAGGCCACGTTGGACGGGGCTTGGAGCAACCTGGGCTAGTGGAAGGTGTCCCTGCCCAGGGCAGGGGGTAGAATTGTGTGATCTTTAGGGTCCCTTCCAAACTGCTTCCCTAACTCCCAGGATTCCCACTGTACAGCGGCACCAAAGCTCTGGAGACGAGACCACAAAATGAGACAACACCAGGGAGAGCAGGTTTGAGAGTTTAATGGGAATTCAAGTAGAGGATTAAAAACCGTTTGGAAGTCGATAGAGAGTTTTGAAGCACGACTGACACCAGCACATTCCAGCATCCCTGAGTCCAGGCAATGGCTCCCTCGAGAGGGCAGAGCTGCCGGAGGGAGGCCGGACCTCTCCTGGCCTTTTGCTGACATACCCTGACACTAAAAGCACCAGATACAGGGACTGAATCCAAGGACACACGGTTACATCGGACACGACCTGCAGTGAATCCATAATGTCCATTCCCACATTACCATCACCAAGGGCAGTTCTACCTGGTGACTTCACACAGCCCTTCCAGCTGAGACAGGAGCAGGGAAGAGATTATCCACAGTTCCTGGCACACCTCCAAATTACGAACAAACAGCCTTTTAAAGGAGCAGCCAACACTCTGGGAACCCCGAGACCCTCTGGGCCGTGGGGTTATTGCTGTACAAACAAGGTGGCAAGTTTCCAAGCAGGAAATGGCATCAGCACTGCCACAGCTGGACAGCAGGACAGGAAGGAAAACCAGTGCTAAAACTGAACTGTAGATACTGGAATCTATGGAATAGAAGCGTGTTATTTGCATATATAATTTTCAATTAATTCTATAACGCAAAAGCTTTCACAGTGGCTTCAGCCAGCACAGAAGCCCACCCCGTGGCTGAGCCCTTCGTCACTCAACCCCAGCTGCAGAGCAAACTGAAATCATCCCTGAGCAGGCCAGCCCTCCTCACGGCCCCAGCGTGCCCAGCCCCCGCGGACGATGGGAACCTCAGGGCGGGAAGGAAGCACGGACCGTTGTCACACACAGAGTCCCTGGGGAAAGCTGCCCCGGGCCCCACACCCATCCAGGGACTGAGCAGGATCCGGGGTCTGCAGCTAAAGCCAAAGCAAGCGGCTGCGTTGATGCTGAGGGAAGCACAGAACTCGGTACGGATCGATCTGGGTATTCCTGGGAAGCAGCAGGAGTGGAGGACAGTCCTGTTTGGCTACAGACTCCGCATGTAGGAGAATTTATCTACTGTCATCAGTAAGTACATTCCTCTCATCCTCCCTCCTGGGAAACAAGATATATTATCATAGACTCTGCTTAAATTTATAATTTAAATATATTCTGCTCTGTCTTTAGGCTCAGGGAGTGCCTGTGTGTATATGTGCCGTACACACTCCTGACCCTGGACAGACACAGTGTGCAGCAGCCACGGTTTGGATTCGTGTGGGATCATCCCCCCTGTGTCACAGGTGCCATTTGCAGTGCTCAAATGAAGGAGATGAATTTGTTTCTGTGACCTGACGTGGGGCTGTGCCCTGGAACACCCCCAAACAGGGCCTCAGGGGAAAAAAAGAATCATCCCCAGGGCAAACACCAGCTCCACAAGTGTTTCCAAACACAACCATGGTTCCTGCACATCCCGAGAGTCATTTCCCTGAACAAGGCAGGCTGAGCCACAGCCCAGCCTGGCCACAACACGGCCCTTCTCCTCACATCAACCAGCTCCACTTCCCCAGCCCAGTCCAGAGGACTCTGTGCCGTGGAGCATCACTAACACTGGGGAGGTGTGTTTATAACTAAAGCCAGCCCCAAGCCCCCAGCTCTGGGGGCCGCTGTAATGCCCCCTTTGTTCCAAAGTGCATTTCAAGAGTGAGATGTAAACGGAATCATACCGAGAGGACAGAGAGGTGAGAAGCTAAGGGTTTCTAGCTCCGGGGAGTACCTAGTGAGGAGGTTACTGCCACAGGGTGTGCCCAGGGGCTGTGCCCGGGGCAGAGCTGCCCTGTTACTCGCCCAGGGCCGGGAGCAGGTCGGCGATGCTGTCGACGTAGTAGTCGGGCACCAGGCTGTGCCTGGCGGGGCAGTCGCTGTCCAGGTGAGCCTGGACCTCGTCGAGCGCGGTGACGCCGGTGAGGGTGAGCAGCGTGGTGAGCCCGCAGCTGTTCCCCATCAGGATGTCCGTGTCCAGCCGGTCCCCCACCATGATGGTGCGGGCGGGGTCCACGGGGAACTCGCTGGCCACGCAGTCGAACATGAAGCGGTTGGGCTTGCCCACGATGAAGGCCTCGCGCTGCGCCGCCGTCTCCACCGCCTTCACCAGGCAGCCCGTCCCTGGGGACGGCAGGAACAGTCAGGGCCAGCACAGGGCTCCCAGCACCCACACCCACCCTTGGGGGACACAACAGCTCGGCTTTACAGCCACGGGGACAGGCCAGCCCCAGCAAAGGTGGCACAGCCCCTCGGGAGGCTGGAATTCTGTCCCACACTGAGTCAAAAAAATGAACCACTATTCCCTGAGTAAAGGTTCAGCACGGATTCTCCCTCTTTCAGGAGTGCTGTGAGGCACGGTCCGGGCTCTGGGACACCTGGGCTGCCACACAGAATCCCAGAAGGGTCTGTTGGAAGGGCCCTCTGGAGATCACCCAGTCCAACCCCCTGCCCAGGCAGGGTCACCTGCAGCAGGTGGCACAGGGACTGCCCAGGTGGGGTTGGAAGGTCTCCGGAGAGGGAGACTCCACGACCCCCCTGGGCGGCTGTTCCAGCGCTCTGCCACCTCTGTCGGAAGGAAGTTCTTTCTCACGTTAAGGTGCTACTGCCTGTTCTATCAACACAGCGCTGAGGTGTGACGATTTAGAGCCGGACACGGAGTCCCGCAGAGGCGGGGGACCGGGACCACCCCCTCCGCCCCCCCGCCCCGCGCACCGGGGATGGCGGCGCCGCCCTCGAGCGGCAGCCGGTGGTCGCGGTTGGTGCCGACGAGCAGGCAGTCGGGGTTCCGCAGCAGGTACCGCAGCGCCTGGCACAGCTTCGCGTAGCTGAAATGCTCGTCGAAGCCCACGAGCACGGCGCCCACGGCGGGGTCGAGCGGCGCCTGTGCCCAGTCGGCGGGCGCGGGCCCGGGCAGGGCGGCGGGCCCGGGGCCCAGGTGCGGGATGCCCACGGCCTCCAGCTC